>CAUYRH010048246.1:0-32237 GCA_963574655.1 Perodicticus potto | reverse complement strand
TTTTCAATTTCATTTAATTCTGCTCTAATTTTTGGTTATTTCTTTTCTTCTGCTGGGTTTGGGATTGGAATGTTCTTCCTTTTCCAGTTGCTTGAGATGTCCCATTAAGTGGTTAACTTCCTGTCTTTCTGTTCTCTTGAGGAAGGCTTGCAGTGCTATAAATTTCCCTCTTAGGAGTGCCTTTGCGGTATCCCAGAGGTTCTGATAATTCATGTCTTCATTATCGCTTTGCTCCCCAAATTTGGTAATTTCCTTCTTTATCTCATCTATGACCCAGCTATCATTCAGTATAAGGTTATTTAGCTTCCATGTTTTTGTATGAGTATGCAGATTCCTGTTGTTACTGAGTTCAACTTTTATTCCATGATGATCCGAGAAGATGCAAGGAATAATTTCTATTCTTTTAAATTTGCTGAGGTTAGACTTGTGACCTAAGATGTGATTAATTTTGGAGTATGTTCTGAGGGCTGATGAGAAGAATGTGTATTCAGTTTTGTTAGGATGAAATGTTCTGTAGATGTCTGTTAAATCCAAATGTTGAATGGTTAAGTTTAAATCTAAAATTTCTTTGCTTAGCTTCTTATTGGAGTATCTATCCAACACTGCCAAAGGAGTGTTAAAATTTCCGACTACTATGGAGGTGGAGGAAATCAAGTTGCTCATGTCTGTTAGAGTTTCTCTTATAAATTGAGGCACATTCTGGTTGGGTGCATAAATATTAGTAATTGAAATCTCATCCTACTGAGTATTACCCTTAACAAATATGAGGTGACCATCCTTATCCTTCCTTACTTTTGTTGGTTTAAAGCCTATTGTATCTGCAAATAAGATTGCAACATCTGTTTTTTTCTGCTTTCCGTTTTCCTAGAATATAGATTGACCATTCCTTCACCCTGAGTGTATATTATCTTGTAAGGTAAGATGAGATTCTTGTATTCAACAGATATCTGGCTTGAATTTTTGTATTCAGTCAGCCAGTCTGTGCCTCTTTAGAGGACAATTTAAGCCATTCACATTAATTGAGAATATTGATAAGCCTGGTAGGATTTTGGGTATCGAGTTTTTTTAAAGTCCAGTGGACATTTGTAATACTTTCATCACTGTGGAAGTTGGAATTTGATCAAATGTTTCTAAGTGAGTTTACTTTTGTGGTGGAGGATTGTGCTGGTCATTTTGGAGGATAGGTCTGAGAATATCCTGGAGAGCTGGTTTAGTTATAGGAAATTTCTTCAACATGTGGATGTCATTAAAGTATTTAATTTCTCCATCATAAATGAAACTCAGTTTAGCTGGGTACAGGATCCTGGGTTGAAAGTTATTTTGTTTTAGGAGATTGAAAGTTGATGACCACCCTTTTCTAGCTTGAAAGGTTTTGGCAGTGAGATCTACAGTCATTCTAATATTCTTCCCCTTGTAGGTTATGGTTTCCTTACGTCTGGCTGCTTTCAGAATTTTCTCCTTCATATTAATTTTAGTGATGTTAGTTATGATATGCATGCTGGATGTCTTATTCAGGTTGAGTTGTTCTGGGTTTCTGAAACTGTCTGCTATCTGAATTTCAGAATCTCTTGGCATGTCTGGAAAGTTCTCCTTCATAATCTCATGAAGAAGAGCCTTTGTGCCTTGTGAAGCCACTTTGTTGACTTCAGGCATTCCTATAAGTTTAATATTAGTTTTCTTTGAATTATCCCAGAGGTCTCTGAGAGAATTATCCATTTTTGCTCTCCATTTGTCTTCATCTTTGAGAGTTTGGGAACATTCAAAAGCTTTGTCTTCAATGTCAGAAATCCTTTCTTCTGCTTGCTTCATTCTGTTACTGAGGGATTCTACTTTATTTCTCAGGTCTTTGAGGGCTGCAAATTCTTGTCTCAATGTATCAAAATCTTTGGTGATTTTGTCTTTGAATTTGTTGAATGCTTGAGACAACTTTTGAAATGCTCCTTGAATTTCTAATTCCAATTTACCTCTATTCTATTAGTCTTATTTGCAATCCAAATTCTGAATTTGATTTCTGACATCTCAGCCATCTGTTTATGAATGGGATCTTCAGTTGTATCAGCTATATCTTTCCTTGGGGAGGTTGATCTATTCTGGTTATTCATGTTACCAGAGTTTTTCCACTGATTCCTCCCCGTGATTATTTTATACCGTTTGGCTAGATGAGCAGATAAGGTGATATTGGGTTGAAGGGCTACTAGAGTAGTGGTTAACCTGTCCTTTGCCCAAAGATGGGACTGATGTCTCTACCATTTCCCCTAGAGCTTTGCCAAGGACCTGTACAGTGCTACAGCCTGAGAAACTGGGGACTTGCTGGTGTGGTGGGGCTAAGTGGCTCTGTCTTGTTTTCAGCTGGTCTCTGTCCTACCCTAGTGAATCAGTTACTCTGGGTTGAAGTCTCAGCTGTGGATAAATACAAGCAATTAAGTCACTCACCCCCCCCCCACAGGAAACAGTTGGAAAAGGAAAATCAATCCTTCCCACAACCACAAACCCAGGGTACCCGATACCAGGGTATCGGGTGATTGTTCCAGTTGAAGAGGTGCAAGTTAATTGTCCCAGTCAGCACCAGTCTCAGGTGGGAGACTTCAAAGGGTCTCTGGCAACTAGATAGCAGGGGTCTACTGGCAGCTCAAGTATGACTCACTCTGGTACTCTGTGAGGTCAGAAGGACCCACCTAGCAAATAAATTTGTCTGGGAAGGTTGATGCCTCCTTCCCCACCTTGCACCTCTATCATACCCAGTCACTGGCAATACCACAGCACTGTGATCCAGTTCCCTCCAATGAGCAGATGCTCTAGGGGTTTGTGCCTGCCTGAGTCACAGGGAGCTCTATGTCTCCTCAGCCAGGCTTCCCCTCTCTGCCACTGTCCAGTAGGGTCAGGTGAGGCCTGACAACTTCAGGTGCTTAACAGAGGCTGAGGCAGTTCGCTCAGTTCCAGCCCCACCCCTGAATGGTGTTGCTGACAGAACAGAACAATTTTGTAGAATTTGTTTCTGTCCTGGCTATGTTCCCCTGTGGATCAAACACTGTTTGAGTTCACAGAAACTGTAACTCAGCCCTGTCTGTGCTGCTGCCCAGTTTTGGCTGCAGTTTGTGTTGGGACGGACGCAGTCAGTGCTCACACTCAGCTGTCAGTTCCAGCCTCTGCCTGCCTGCCTTTGTCTCACCTATGATCCCTTGAGAGCCAGGTGTGTCTGAGGCTCAGTGAAGCAGTCCTCTGGGTCAGCCCCCCTGCTGGAAGTCTGCTGTCTCTGCATGTATGCTAGTCTCTGCACTCTGCCCAGGCCGGTACTGCCTCAGGCATACCCTTTACTCACGTGGCCTGCCTTTCCATCCCAGATCTGCTCCTCCAGTGCCTGTCACCAGAGAAGATGCCTGGCTTCCTCTGGTTGCCCAGAGAGACAGGGAGTGTCCTTCTAAAATGTCCCCAGGGGTGTGAGCCCTATTGTTCCTGCTCTGTGGCTGCTGTTCTGTGCCTTGGGGCACTGCCTCTCCTGTATGGTTCCCTCTCAGTTGACCATCTTCTCCTTACTCCTATGCAGCAGAATCAGCACAGATCAGCAACAGCCCATGCCCTATCCATGCCTCTCCAGAAAATGTCCAAGAATCTGGACTACATGGGGGATAGGCTTCCAGACCTTGTGGTGAGAGTTGAGGGCAGTGCGGGGAGTTCAGAATTGCAGGTAGAGAATATATATAGTTTTATACAGTTTTATGCCTGTTAGGAGAGTGCCATGGCACTGTAGTAGGGGAAAGAGGTCCAGTTTTTAGAGGTCTCTCTCGTGGGATAAAATGGGAGGATATTTCAACTCTGCTTACTTATTTGTATGGAGTATACTGCAAGCCACTCTCATGGGGAAGAGACTCCTGTCCACTTGGTGATGGATTTTATACCTTTTGTTTGTATCCTTGGGGTCACAGCTCGCCTCAGCAGGGTTTATGTGTGTTCTTCAACCTTCTCTCTTGGCTCAGCTCCAAACCATCAGCTTTCTTGCCAAACCTCTGTCCTTTACCTCTCCTTCTAGATGGGAGCCTCTGTGGAAAGTTGACTCCAGTTGGCCATCTTGTCTCCATCCCTCCCCCACTGCATCTTTAAGTTCACTGATTGACTCTTTCAATTCCTTAAGCTCTGCCATATCCTTTCTATATTCGTCATCTCTTTCCTCAATTTTTTAGATCTGTTTTTCCACTTTCTCATCAGTTCTCTTTATTGTTTTTGCCATACATATTTTAAATTCCCTTTCAGTCATTTCCATTAATCTACAGGTGGAATCCTATATGGTAGCTACCTCATGATCTCTTGGTGAAGGGATGCTCTGTTTTTTTTCCCATGTTGCCAGAATTTTTTTGTTGGGTCTTCCTCATGGGAGAGTTTTCTCCTGTTCACTTAGTTCCGCTACTTTTTACTTCTCATTACCTCCTTTGCTTTAAATTACCTTGTCTCAGAGCTTAGGTATTGATGTGGCTTTTTGGTATAAGGCCAAAAACAAGACAAGGGTAAAGAGTGAGAAGGGAGAAAGAAAAGAAAAAGATAACCAGAAATAATAAAAGAAAAATGTGTGAAATAAAAGTATTGGAGAAAAGGAGATAAAGATAGAAAGAGAGTTACAGGAGAAATGATGGTATTCATTAGGTGTTTTATCACATGTGCAACTCTAGGATTTTGGGTGGCCAGACTAGGTGGGTCCCTCAATGTCAGGAATTTTTACCAGTGTGGGCAAAAGCAAGACCCCACCTCCCACAAATATAGAAAAGAGATCAGCAGTATGTTGCAGTGGGGACCTAACAATCCTTTTTGTTTTCTGAAGGCTAAAGCTAGATGGACACCCTAGACCATGAACTCATGGTCTCCTTGGGCTAGACAAATGCCATGACACGCCCCCTCCTCGGTCCTCAGAGAAAAGAAAAAAAAATACAAATAGATAAAGAAAATTAAAAATACAATTATTTAAGATAAAGAAACAAAAGGGATATCTTAGCTCTCGTATGAGACATTTACATGGGAAAGATGAGAAAAGTAGAAAAGTCTCTCCTAAAGACAATAAAAGGAGAGAAATAAAAAAGAAAGATTAAAAGGGGCTGAAAAACCATAGTAAAAATGGAGGAGCCCTTGCTATTGAAAAAAGTAAAAATGAAAAAATAAAAATACAACCAAACTAACAAAACAAAAGAAACAACCACAATGGCAGAAAAGAAAAAAACTAAGGAAAAAACTGACAACAGGAGTCAAAAAATGAAAGAAATATATATATGTATATGTGTATCTATATGTGTTTAAATATATATGCATGTATTTGTGTGTGTGTGTGTGTGTGTGTCTGTGTGTAGCCTGGACACTAGGTGGTGCTTTGGTGTTAAAAGAATACACAGGCTTGTTTTGCTATATAAAATGGTATCTAACATCACTCTCTAGTTCTGGTGGAGACCTGGTGCTGTCTTCCTGACTTATTGGCCCTCAGTCAGGGTCTGGTTGCTTTGTAGCATTCAGTCCCCATGGGATTAGAATCCTAAAGCTCTTGCCAGATTTCTTATGAGGCACATCAAACAGTGCCCCCTGACAATAAAGTGGCCTTTTTAGGGGTATGGGGACTGCTCAGTTCACCCCGAGGATGGTTGCCTGAGCTCAGCAGGTGCACCAGCACTGGCACTGGCTATGCACTAGGACCCTGAAGACCATTCCTCCTGCATGGCTTTCTCACCATGGTGGTGCCTTGTTAATAGCCCAGCTGATGGGAGACCGCCCCCCCCGCCCTGGATTCAATCCACCTGCTTGATGCTGTTCAAGTCCATTTGCTTGTTTAAGCCTTCCATTGGCTTAGTTGGAGCAGCTCCATCCAACATCAATAAACTATAGGACAGCCCCTTCCAGTCCCCAGTCCTCCATGGAAGGCTGGCTATCCAGCTCCTCCCTTACCCAGGCACTTGTTTTCTGTGCTGGAATTCCTCAGCTCTGGACCCCCTCACTGGCTCCTAGAGTCCCCCAGTGATTCATTGTACTTCTGGAGTGTTGTCCCTGGGGAGCTTCCCCCAACCAGAGGTGACTGGAATTCTCTTTCCCATGTCCTGCTGCAAGTGCCTAGAAAGGAGATGGTTCCAGTCCTCCATCTTGCTCCACCTAAGCAATATACCCCATTTTCTTTATTTACTTCTGAATTGATGATAATTAGGTTGATTCCATAACTTTGCAATTGTAAACTGTATGATGAATAAACATTTGAGTGCAATTTTTTTTTTTAATCAAATGATTTCTTTTTCACTGGGTAGATATCCAGTAGTGAGATTGGTAGTTCAAAAGGTAGATTGACTTTCAGCTGTTTGAAGAATCTCCAGATTGTTTTCCATAGAGGTTGTACTAGTTTTTGGTCCCATCAACAGTGTGTAAATCTTCCTTTTTTCCTACATCTATGACAGCATCTGTTGTTTTTCGACTTTTTAATGATGACCATTCTGACAGGGGTAAGATGGTATCTCATTGGTTTTAATTTGCATATCCTTGATGATTAGTGATGTTAAACTATTTTTTCTAGTTTGTTGGCAATTTGTTGGCCATTTGTCTATATTCTTTTGAAAAAATTCTGTTCATGTCTTTTGCCCATTTTTTTAATGGGGTTGCTTGTTTTTTTTGTTGTTTGGTTTTTTTTTTTAATTTGTTAGTGTTCTTTGTAGATTCTGGATATTAGTCTTTTTTTATGTTTCTCCCTTTTTAATAGTACTTATAGTTTCTCTCATTCTGTAGGTTGGTTATTTCATTTTTTATGCAAAAGCTTTTTAATTTAATTAAATTCCATTTATTTATTTTTGTTATTCCTGTGTTTGCCTTTGGGGGTCTTTGTCATAAATTTTTTTCCTCGGCTTATATCTAGAAAAGTTTTCACTATGTTTTCTTCTAGAAATTTTTTGGTTTCTGCTTTACAATTAAGTCTTTAATCCATCTTGAATTCATTTTTGTACGTGGTATGGCAAAAAAATATTATTAAGAGTCTACTTTGTTGAAAGCACTATTCTAAGTATTCTGAGATATATACAAAGTGTGAAATCTTTATCTTCATAGCAATTGCATTCATGCTAGGAAGACCAATAGAAGAGACATGAAAAGCTCAATAGCAATGTAGGAGACTTTACTAATGGTCTCTGGTTGGTTGTTGTATTAGCCCTTCAAAGTTTAGGTGATTGATCAACAAATGTTTTCTGGAGAAAAGGAAGAGGGGATATCATGAGGCAAGGGTAGAAAAAAACTGGCAAAGAAGGTAAATAATAGGATTACAGTGTGGATTCCCTCCTACTGGTAGAGTAGTCAGGTAAGGGTACTTGGAATAGGCGTGGCTTCATCATAAATTTGATAGGTGGGCAGAGTTTGCATTGAATGGGACAGAGTATTTCTGATGAATAGAGTAGCAAAGATACATAGGTATGTACATAACATTTCTAAGGAGAGTGAGAAGTTTCATTTGGCTGGAACAGAGAAATTATATGTTATTCAACTTTGTGAGATGAGGCAAATGTGGATAATTGCTACCAAATTCTGAAGTTCCCTGTGATGGATAATTTCATGTGCTAACTTGGCTGGGCCACAGAATACCCAGATTAAGGTTATTTCTGGATGTATCTTTGTGGGTGCTTCTGAATGAGATTAGCAATTGAAAAGGTAAACTCAAGGCTGATTATATCCCCTCTGTGTGTGGCCTTCATCCAATCCCTGAAAAGCCTGGATAGAACAAAAGGTAGAGAAAGGAAAAAGTCATCCTTTTTTATTTTTTTGTTCTGCCTCTCTGATTGAGCTGGAAAATCTCATTTTGTCTTCTCCTCACCTTAGGGTAGAATTACATCATTCACTCCTCTGGCTTTCAGGTCTTCAAATTCAAATTGGATTATACACCATTGGCTTCCTGGGTCTTCAGTTTGTAGATTCCAAATTGTGCAACTTCTCATCTTGTGCTATGTGAACCAATGCCCTAAAATAAATCACCTTTTATGTATATAGATATATGTCTCTGTTGCTTCCATTTCTCTGGAGAACTGACTAATACAGTCCTTACTAAGAAATTTGTATTTGTAGGCAGAAAGACATCCTTGATGTCTGTATACTATCGAGCTGTCAGTGAGATACCAGTCTAGACAGAGGCAGGGAGACCAGGAAGAATGTTCATTAACACTGGTAACTTATTAGAGGCTGAATTTTTTTCATTCTTTTATTTAAAGATTCACTTCTATCCTCTTTGGATTTTAAGTATTTTTTTTGAAATATTTGTATTTTGACAAATTTTCCCAGCCAGTACTTTGCTCTTGCAGGTATTTTGGGGTGTATTTGTTTTTTGTACTACCTCATCTCCTGCCACTTCCATTGGTGTTTCAATATGAAAGAAGAAGTGGAGGTTGCTACTCAAGAGGTCAAGTGGTGCAAGGGAATGAACACACATAGTGGCAATGGACAACAGATCATAATTCTCAGTCTCATGAAAAGATGTGGGCCAAACTGATTTTTGATGAAGAAATACACTTGTATTTTTAGAATATTTTATTTCTGTGCTTTCAAATCTATCTGTTTCAGTATTTGCTTTATTTTAAGCTTGCTTGTGCTCAAAAAATTATAAAAGATTGACGAAGAGTCTTGAAGAACGTTTTCTTTCACATCTCCCTCCCTATATGATATGATGCCTCCACAAAAGAATTTAATCAGAAGTTTTGTTTTATCACTGTCATCATCATTGTTATTTTTATTTAAAGAATTAGATTTCTTTGATTCTTATTTCCAACCTCTTAAAATCCCTTTGGATTTTTAATCAGCAATTCCCAGTGTTTGCCAGTTTAGTACCATCTGCAAATTAGTTAATGTGCAGTTTAGCCTTTCTTTGAAATCAGTAATTAAGATGTAAAGTAAGACTGAGCCCAAGACTAATTCCCTAGGCTTCCCACTGGGACCTCTCCTGAGCTGCTCCATAACTCTTTTATCACTACCTCTGGTTTATCTTCTTCCAGCCAAATTCCAAGCTATTTTGGAAGGGATATAATTAAGTTGATTTATGAGGGTCAATAGATTAATTTTATTGTATAAAATGTTGTCTGATACATATATTTATTTTACTTAGCTTTGCATTCATTTACATTGAAATATTGTAGCCAAAGAAGAATATTTTACATCAGGCTAACACTGACATTTTCTGTTAGATGATCACTTAGTGTAGAGACATACTCAGGCTGTCTCTTAAGATTAATTCTATCATTTAACTGCAGCCAAAGTTCATCATCTAGAATACAATTACAAATCAGTGGTCTTTTTTTCTTCTTTCTTATTTGTTATTTTTAAATTTTTTTTTTCAGTTTGCTAGTATCTTTCTTCTTCTTTAGGATAAAAACAAAAATTTATCTTTATTTTAGTAAATCTATTCACTTATTCCCTGAGCAGCTATAGAAAAATCTTTTGTTTTCGTGTCTTAGGCATTTTCTATTAGCTGCCAATTATCTATGTCTCAGACTGACATTCACATAATTAAATATTCAGGTGCACTGATCTTGCCACCAAGGGTTTTATGAGCATTTGAGAAATTTGTTTAAGTTTAATTGGGAAATTAAGCCATGGGGCAATGTTACTGCAAAGCTATACTGCTGTGTTCTGAGTAACTAGACTAATCTAGGTCAGAAAAGCATAATAGGACATACAAACACCCAAAGAACGCAAAATTGTGCTTTTAATGATGGCCAAATTCTGAGGTACTTTAATCTTTTCATTCTGGGACTCTTTCTTCCTTTGGTGTGCAGATGAGGTTCTGTTTTATAACCTAAGTCTTCTTAATGATTTCTGGTCCCTGCTTCTTCCCTATGGCTCTCCTTTCTCCCTTCAGAACTTACTCAAGTATTTTATTACTTGTGGGTTTGCAAAACATACTGCTCTCTTCTCTGTAGTGTCAGATAATATTCCTAGCACCACTCTCAGTTAGACACTGATTTTTGCTTTTCTGGGAAATGCATCCAGACGAGTAGTAAACATTTTTATTTCACCATAAATACATGAGAGTTTATGATGTATACAGAACTGTAGAATGATTGATTATTTCTTCCCAGCTGATCATTAGCTACCTCTGGCAGAGAAAACTAATGAATGGGATTTGTTCATTTTATTTTCCTTGAGAACTTTCCTTAATTTTTTTCCTTAATGTCACTAAGCATTATCAAAAGCAAAAGAAAAAGAAGAGAAGGAAAGAAAAATAGAAACAAAAGTAGAGAGGAAGGGGGAAAAGGAGGAAGAGATTAAAAACAGAGCATGTGAACTTGTTCCTAATTTTGAGTTCAAATTTTCCCAGATGTTTTCTATTATCTTCACAGTCACTAGGCTTTTTATTTAATTTTATTTTTTTTAAACCTAAATTTCTTTGATTCTCCTTGGGTGAAAAATTTTGAAGCTACTGTGTAGTCATATTTCTCCTTTTTTGCCTTCATAGTACATAGAGGGATTACTTGAATTACCTTAAGAGACAATTTTATGTATTTAAGATTACCGAAATCATGACCCTTATAAGATGAACATGGAACTATTAAGTTCATTTCCTAATAGAAGTCTTTTAATTATTAGTTTGAGTAAAACTAATGAGAATATTGTCACTACTGTTTCAAGTTTAGTAATTTGTTGCAAATTGGGTATTTACCTTTCGCCATCAGATTTAATGAGTGTCTGTGTGTGATCTTGATTTTGGCTTGTGATTACTGTGTTCTTGTCTTCGATTTGTCTTGATTGTATATGATTTTCTTTTTCTCTGTGCTACTTTATATTGATGATGACTTATAACAAAGCTCTACTATACCTAAAATATAATGTGTAAGAATAATTAGGATTCTTTTTTGTTTCTCCAGGAATATGCTATGAACATAACATATCCATACATATATCAAATATGTAATCTCAAATATTGTTTGAATCATATTAGACTCATTTTTATTCTGTGTAAATTCTCTTCTTGGTTAAAAAATCATTTATAATTGCTTATTTTTCCAGATAATCTGATAGACCAAATTAGTAACATAGGGAAAATAGCATTTTTAATAGCCAAGTAGAATTCATTTACATGATATATAGTCACTGTTTTCTACTCTAGCTGTATCAAGTGGTTTTGGGAACAGAGCTATGACTGTAAAAACTTTTGGCCATGACATGAAATTAAACTATGAACCTACAAGCACCTAAACTGGATATGTCATTAAAATGACATACCTGTGAAACTATATGAAACTTAGAAATCATCTACTCTATCTATTCAATCAAGGATAAGATAGCTCAAGTTCAGGGAACTAAATATCTCACCTAAGGTAGTACAGAATGATTGTAGCAGCTACAAGGATAGAATTAAGCCATTCCATTTTCCCTCTATAGTATGGCTTCATACGAATATGACAGCAAACTGAAGGAAATACATATATTGTTCTTCAAGGGGAAATACCCAAGCACTGTAGCTAGACTTAACACACATGAGTGAAAAAATACATTTGTATGCTACATGTGATTTAGAAAAGTAATGGATAGGTTAAGAATTATTGAAAGCCTTTGGCTCTGGCTCAGAGGTAAATTACCAGAGTACAAGACACAAAAGCAAATGGGCCTGGGTTAATTGGATTGATACTAAAATCAGCTGTTAAGAACCCACTATTTAAATATGCCAACAACTTAAAACACTAACACTGCTTCCAAATGTGTTTATCTATTGCATTGTATAAAAATTTTTCTAAAATTATTAAAATCTGAGAATTGTGTATGAATTCCTAACTTGTTCTTCCATTAAATAAAATATTTAATTAAGTATGGACAAGGTCAAGTATCATGGACACCATTAGATGGCAGCATTACACAAAACTATTGTTTGCATCTTGTAAAAAATCATGTTTTAAGTCGCCATCAAAGTTAGTTTACATACACTAAAGATTTATTGATAATAAGTTTTTAAATTAAAAAAATGAAATGAAAATTAGAGATTCTGATACAAGAGAATGAGACAGAACTTAGAAGAAAAATAGAAAGATGTCATAAGAACATGAAAGCCAACAATAGTATTGTTAGCATCAGCAAAAAATACCCCCAATATTGGAGAAGATGAAGAAAAGATGTCCTCAGCAGGACAAATGGGGGTGGCACCTGTGGCTCAAAATAGTAGGGCACCAGCCCCATATGCTGGAGGTGGAGGGTTCAAATCCAGTCCCAGCCAAAAATAGCAAAACAAACAAACAAATAAAAAATGGAGGACAAACAAGACTTCTGTTTACTATCCTGGTTCCATTACCATGTGATGCCGTACACAGCACTGCAAAGCTTGATATATTGTTAGATCAAAATTATTTTATTGAAAAAATAGTAAAAGACAAGTCATCACTCTGTGATGTTCACTCTAACTTCACAATAAAAATTATCATTCACTGAGTAGAGACTGGTAATTTTGAGTCCCCAAGAGTTGGATATTTACCTAAATATAATTTTTTTATGACAATGATTTAACATGAAAAAGAAAACTTTTTAAAGAAAAGATTTACATTTTATAAGTTTTAACACTAATAATCTAATTTTTTTTTGGAGACAGGTGTTATCCTACATGAAATTTGACTATAGTAAACTAAGTGTAATTTGTTCGGAAGTTTTGACTGGGCTGGTGGACATCCTGTATGATGAGTGTAAAAAGGAAAAAAAAAGAGATTGAGAATAACTTCAAATTTTTTACACCCCCAGATTATGTACAAGGTATTAGGTACACTAGATCCTATGGCTAGGTAGTGTTTTTTGGCTGATGAAGAAATACTATATTTCTAGGTAGAGATGAAGAAGGTAGCAAGACTGGGACGCTCTACTTCTTTTATTATTTTTAATTGTCCAGTGGTGAACATAAGAGAAACATGTCTACTACATGAAAGGGAAAACATGACCACTACATTTCAATAGTTTTCACTCCTTCACTCCTTCCTTTGTAGTACAAGCTTCTGACATAATGAGAGAAAAGATGCCTGTTGGGACCAGCTCAATTCCATGACATATTTAACTAGGTGAGATCCTCTTTAATTCCCTGGGACTTTTTGGAGTCTCAGTCACATCCTCTTATAGACATAGATTGTCCAGTATCCAGATCTGCAATAGTATAAGCTTGACTGACAGACTACTCTTTCTTGAATTCATTTCCAACAGTAGTGTTCTAGTCTAGTTCACTGAGTATTTTAGTTCTCCCACATAAACTTTGTCATATTGAGAGTGTTTGCTCTTGTCTGTGTATGTAACGATTTTTGAAGCTAAAATTGGTTCCACTCTTTCCAAAAGAAGCACACTAGTAGCTGCCTGATGTTCAGGGTGCCTGACTCTTTCATGCTCCAGGGCATATTGTTATCACCAGCTGCGGTCAGGGGAAAGAAAAAAATCTTCATGCCTGTGATGTAGTACAGTACAATTAGGCACATAATGTGGATTTTATGCTTTTCTCTGAAACATCTGGCATGTACTACTCTCTAAAACCAAAGCTCAGAGAGCCAGACCTCCTGTAGCATTTTAATATCAATGTGCCTTTTCACATATTAGTTATCTAAGGTTTGTGCCAGTTTTTGAAAACACCACATCCTGAATATCACCTCTTGATTGGGTGTAAATTTAAATGCCTGCCAGGGGGTTATGTGTTTGTTGGGGGAACTAATATCTGCCTTAATCTAAATACCAAATGAATTTTAGATTGTCATTCTAACCCAGCATTAGCATTGGCCCTTGGGAAAATCTTTGTTAATGTATTTTTTTCAGACACTCAGGATTAAGAGTCAATCTCTCTAAACTTGGTTGCTAACCTTACATTTGTATTTCTGACATATAAAGTAAATGTATACATAGTTATTTCATCTGTTCATAAGGGAAAGGTTAGTAGTAGAAAAATTTAAACAAGTTATCTTCAAGTTCCCAGGGTAAAAAGGACCATGTCACTTGGGGGAAAAGATTAAATGCTATCTTGAGGTCTTTATGAACAAAAACGTCTCTGACTGAAATCCATCATCTTCCCCAGATACGGCAACGGGGATTAAAGCAACATTTCTAGCAAAATGTACTGCTCTTACTTGGCAAGCCAACTTTATAAGATTTTGTTTTTCCATAAAATCCACATTGGAACAAATAAAAGGTAGAACAAGTGACACAAAGTAAAACTAAAAATAAAATGAGAGCGATAAATAGTATGTGATTCATATATGCAGACCTTTGAAAAATATAGCAAAATGTGAAACACTCATGTAGATGCAAAATGGCTTGTATTAGTTTATATAGACTCTTCGTCAGGATTCTTTAAACTATATTGAAGTTTTAAAAAGTAGATCATGGAATTGTCTGATGGAGTCTTACTGCAAAATTAAAACAAAATGTGTCACAAGTTAGTGTCCACACCCCCAGACGATTGCCTTATGATTCCTTGATAGGTTTAGTGAAGAGATTACCTGGAAACTTATTTCCTGTTGGAATGTTGATTCTGAATAGTAGATTTAATGCCCTTGTGCCATTTTGGTAGAGGTCTTGCAGACACCTTAGGTCATTATTAATGAACTCTTAGGGCCTAGTTTCCTCATTTATAAGTACTGGTTACAAAAGGATCATTCCTAAGATAACTTCCAGATCTAAAATATCTAGTTCATGGATAGTAATATCATATTCTATAACTGTGAGATGATGGCTTGCTGTATAATAATGTTATTATACAGTTGTTATTTGTACATTTTGGTACTTTCCATAATGGTTCTTAATGTTAATATTAAAAAGCAAGGGCCACTAAACCATGCTATCAAACATGTTAGAAACAGATGGCAGTGGCAGTGCTGAATATCTCTAAGTAAGAAGACAGATGGAGTAGGACTTAGAGTATAACCCTGGAAGGTTCTAAGGGGTTGAATGACAGGACTTGTTTTTTCCTCTAATTTAAGAAGTAATTTGGTGTGAAAATGAGGAGTACTGTTTCAACTATATGTCTATAGGACAGAATTCAAACTCTCTTTGAGTTCCATATGGGAAATATGGGAGTTCCAGAAATATGGCTAATGTGAGCCGCTTTGCCATTGAAATGTGTGAAATGCTGTGTAAAACATAACAATATTGTTTTAGTTAAAATACAGAAGATGAGTTACAGGGAACATTCCTAATTGCAGAGGCAAGAAGGTTTATTATATGCAGAGTGCAAGCATATGAATTAGAGCTCTTGGGCCATGGGATACTGACAATCAAATATGGGTCCAAGAGGGGAAAACAGTGAGCTTCAGACTTCCATGAGATGCAGAGTATAAAGTTAGAAGCCTGGAAGAGTATCCCCTTTCTTAAAGAACAGTCCTGGGAAAAGTTAAGAAAACTTGTCTCTAACTACATAAGGAAATAATAACCATAAGGGAAAACCAGCAGAAACGCAAACAAGAACTCTCTCAACAACATGTCACTCAAAGGGTTGGTAGAAAATATGTGTATGTCAACGATATTTAAATCAAAACAGTGGGAATTATAATAATTATTTTCTAGATTATTATTTTTAATGTATACTTGCTTCTAGTTTATAAAATGTTTCAATAGTACATGGTGTTTATTTTGTAACAAGAAAAATGTTGTGAAGGTTTCCATTTTGCAGTGTTCAATATCTTGATTTTGGGGGAAAGTTTCAAGTTGCTCTAAGATCAGTAGTAACACAAATATTTAAATTTCCTGTTGAATTCTAGGTTTATTTAAAATTCTGTGGGCAATCCTAATGTACAGGATTGTAAAAAAATTCTATTTTTATTTTTTAATAAACCTTGCTGTTTTTTTTCACTGCTGGTGTTTTTAACCAGTATTGTTGAAATAGTTTAGTAATCACAGACCTAATTATTTTCCCAATTCATTGTTACATCCCTAACACTTCAATATCTACTGTCTGACAGCAGTATAACATGTGTGAGAGTCTCAGCTAGAAAATGATATTTTTATTCGTCCTTTGTCTTAACTTGATGATTAAAATACATGATAATTCATTAATACCAGAATTTGTAAGTAAGATAAGTAAATTATATTCAGAAGGAAAGAGTTTTGAGCTAGAAGTAATTGTATACCTTCCCTATGTGTGTGCAGGAGTACAAATAGCCTTTCTTTGTTCTTCTTTTTTTAACCTTGCTTTTTGGAGCCCAGAGGAGGGGGCACATCTTACTCTCAGTGGAAGGAGGGGGCAAGGGCTAACAAGAGTCTGCCTTTAAAGACAGTTGAAACCCTGGGGGATTTTCCTTATAGGTTTTTGGCATTGGAAGGTCTTTGAAGATTTTCGGATTTTTGCTTAACAGGTGGTCTCTCAGCCTGCTGCTCTCACTGCTGATCTGAAGCCACACAGGCCAGCATGACTCCTACCCGCTTGGTTTTCTGGAGGTAAGGGCCCAGGAATCTCTCCCCTCCTTTTTTTTCAACCCAACGATCACTTTTCTTATGGGAGGGTAACAATTTCCCTGCCCCTCTCCCCACTCACTACCACCTGGCACTTCAGGCTTTGAGCATAATTACCTGTTCCTCGATTATATCAGACGGAAAACCAGAAAGGAAAAGTGATAAGATAGAAACTATCCACTAGATGGCAGACTTGATTAAGCAGAATAGTGGGTTAGGCTGTGAACTCCGCGTACAAAATCGGGTAAGAACAAATTACTACTATCCAGGCTAGGGATTCTGCAAATTCCCCCAATACTGTCACTCACCTGCCCACAAGTGCTCTGAGCTAGTCCTGGTACAATTTTTATGTTCCACAAGAAAGTAGACTTTAGGGAAAGTCCTGATGGTGTCTGCCAGTTAGCTTGAGAAATACTTTGTGATGCTGTCACCAGAGATAAGGGATACCTCTCATGGTTCTTGTTCAGGAATTGGTGGCTTCCCAGACAGAGTATATCCACATCCATCCACCCAGAAAGCCAAACACCTGTCGTTTAACGTATGAAGCAGGATACTGGCATCATCCCTTGTTTTGAGAGAGTATTATTACCCACAAACTCTAAATTGCCTGTTATGGCAAATTGGCCCAATGCAAGCCAAAGAAAGCAGGGAGATTATCGTTTAGTTTTTGGCTCAAGTTTACACTAGTAAGTTATTTTTTGCATTGTCAGTACTCACTAGCTTAATAAAGTACTTCAAGATTGAAATCAATATTATGAAGAAAATATAAAGAACTCAAAATTTTAAATGTACCCTAAATTTTGTTCATCTCTAATTTGGGTTCATCTAACATCCACACAGTTATATCACATGTTTTGTGCAGTCAATTTTATGTCAGCAGTTTTGCATTATTTAGATGGAACACAAGGTATTTTAGAGCCTAGAGAAGAATAGACCAATGCCCATTTATATACTCTATGTTTACAGGTAGGATAGCTTTTGTGAAAGCAGTCCTGGGATTCCAAGTGATGTTGAAAACCTTATAAAAAGTGACTGAATGCTTATTGTGTCAGGAATGCACCTACATACCTCCTTTCATCTTTTTGGCAAACCCAGGACCCAGGTGCTCCCAGGAACTCTATTTTTTCAGTAAAGGAAGCAGAAAGCAGTTACAAAACCTGCAAAGATCCCACAGCAATTACTGATAAAGTAGAATCAGATGACAGAATAATTCAGAATAGTCTCAATCTGCTCTTGGAAGTTTTTTTATTGAACAAAAATATGTCATTTGTGGTTGATTCCAGCGTCATAAACATTACACCTCAATTTAAAGGATGCATGCAAAGTCCATTTTATATTTTTCATGATTTATAAACAAGTAAGCACTGAATCTGTGTGTGTTCTGAATAAGGGATAGTAGACACTATAGACTCTTAATTAGTGTAATTAATTGATCTAGAATGCAGGGCTTATCTTTTCCAGACAAATGTGGAATGATAGATTAGGCTGTTGTATGTGCAGAACTTACGGAGGAAAATGGAACTCTGATATAAATGATGTATTGTGTGAACCCAGCCTAATGATAGTCAATTGTTTTTAACTTTTGCGGTTATATAAATTGTTGGTGTGATAATTTCTGTCTAAATTGATGGGAAATGTTATTGAGTGACAATTTCATCTTGTATCTTACATTTCGCCTATAACAACAAGCCAATAGCTAAAGAGGAATCAAGAACTACTATTCTCATTCTCTTCTTACAATCTTTGTATTTTAGAATAATATCAGATTTAGGAGATACTTGCAAAGATAGTAGGAGAGTTCCTTTCAACACCCCCATCCAGGTTCCTCTCATGTCAACATACTACTTAACATGGTACATTTGTCAAAATTCAGAAATTAACATTGGTAAACTACTATTAACTAAACCACATGCTTTATTCAGATTTCACCAGGCTTTCTATTAATGTTCTTTCTCTGTTCTAGGATCCAAACCAGGACACCATGTGCATATCTTGCCCTTTTGTTTGCATCTAATTAGTTTCCACCTTTTGTTGCCTGTGTTCTTTGATGGAAACCATCTTAAAGCTTAGAGAGCTAATGCTAATCTCATGGGATTTGAGCCTAGTGAGAACCCTGCTTGTGCAGACCTAGGCTAGGGGTACTTGAGATTGTGTTAGTGTCTTCAGCTCATTCCCAACTTTTCTGCTTCCCTAACTCATTGAACTACTCCAAAAAGAGATCTTTCATCCCATTTGTTAAAAGATATGTGCAGTCAACCCAAGTGCCCATCAATTCATGAGTGGATTAACAAAATATGGAGAATGTGTACCATGGAGTACTACTCAGGCACAAAGGATGACTCAGTGCCTTTTGCAACAACCTAGATGGAACTGCAGACCATTATCTTAAGTGAAGTATCTCAAGAATGGATAAACAAAAACCACATGTACTCACTATTAAATTGGAACTAACGTAAGAGCACACATGTGCATAGAGAAAGGTAAAACTTAATAGAAATCAAGGGAGTGGGGCGGGGGAGGGAGTGGACAAAAACCTACCTAACAGGTGCAATGAACAGAATCTGGGTGATGGGCACACTTATAACCATGACTCAAGCCTTATAGAAGTGGTCCATGTAATCAAAAATATCTGTACCCTTGTAATACTTTGAAATATAAAAATAGAAATTTCAGAAAACAAAATAAAACAAACACGTAAACAAAAACCTCCAAAACAGAACTTTGTCATTGAGAAGATAAACACGGATTTTTTGATTATTTTTTGGTTTGTTCAATAACTGGGTTACTGCTTCTTTGGGAAGACTTACGAAAGAGGTCTCCATACCATCAAATGTTTTCGATAAGTATAATGTAGGTATTATTGCTGTGGCTCTTCTCATTTTGTTTCCTCACTTGTTTTCCAGAATTATGAGCCATTCAGTATAAACACACCAAAAAGTATTGCAATTCTCTATTGGTCATACAAAATAATTGTTAGCTCTCCTGGAAAAAGAAGTTTAGCATAAATTTATAAAAGGGATATCAAGACAAAAATCACTTTTAATTTCATATGGAACAGGAAAGATCTTTACAGGCTGACAACTACTTATAAATAGTACACTCAAGAAATTCACTTGGGTGATATGAAGAGGTTACATTTTTTATTATTATAATTTTTGGTATAAATAATGAGGCTGCCTATACTGATTGAAAAATAACTTCCTAGTACCTCAGCTACCAGCTCTGCGCTTGGGCTATGCCCGTGATAGTCACACAAATAGGAAACTCATATTAAAACCAGAATCAAAGGCAGCAGGAGTGGGAATCAGCCTACATTAGCGAACCATTGAAGCCTCTCTCCAGCACGGATGAACACTAAATCACTGGTTAGATCTCTGGTGATTTCCCACTTGAGAGATGTGAAGGAAATGGCACATTCAGAGCAACAGCAAAGCTGTAGCAACTTGTCAAAATACTTTCTAACATACATGCTTAAAATTATTTAAAACGTGATCTTGATAGAGCTACTGAAAATATTCCCACCAAGTATTTGATTTGGCAGTGACCTTGAAGGAGCAAGTCACTGCATATGGAAGCACTGGGATTCATTGGATGGGCCTTCCTAGGCATTATCAATCACTTTGGTCACAATTAACAAGAGTTCTTTTATGGTTCAAGATAGAGATGAGAGTTAAGTGACATAAAATTATTGGTCTTTTCTCAAGTTGCCTTGATGATGACATTGACTATTCTTTCTTTTACTTATGAATACCTGTGCTGCAGTCAAACCATTTCCTACATCTTTATGAAACAAATAGACAGTGCTGAGTGTTGGACAAAACTCTGGTGCAAACTAAGAGACTAGTAGCAGATCCTGATTCTGATTATTCTGTCTTATAATTGGGGTTTACATTAAAGAAGTAAAATTTGCTTTTTCATCTTCTGTAAAAAATTGTATCTTATTGTGATTTAAGTTGAAAATGCATATTCAGCATCTGTTCTTCATTTGTCTAGCAAGGACCAGTGTTGTTTGCAATTTAATTAGCACTTTTTGGGGGTGCATTCTATGTGATAGGTAGTGTGGAGTTTAAGATTAGTGAAAGTCATATTCCTTAGATTTCTTCTTCTTTTTTTTTAAGTTTATATCAGGAAGAGAAGGAAGTGGATAAGAAAGAGGAAAGAAAATCAAGAAAGCAGGGAATGAAAAAAAATATAATGCTTGTTTTTATTTTGCTAAAATATAATTTAGTTTTCACAGATTATATTTCCATATTTAATAGATGTGTTTGTGAATCATCAAGGCTTATGTTTACAAGAGTTGCATATTTTATCAAGATTTGGATTAGATGATAACTACCCCCCCGCGCCCCCGCGATCTATAATTCCAATGTGGGATCTCAGTAAAGGCTCAGTGTTTTCCTCCTTTTGCATTTGATAATCATGCAATAAAGAAGTCCAGATATATCAGAAAAAAGAAGGAAAGATTTTTAATTAGATAGTAAATGATCAGTGGACTAGGATGTTAGTTTAGATTTTTAGGTTCTGTTCTCATTAACTTCAGTGGATAATCTGGAAAGAATGAAAAATCCATGAACTTTTTTCCTTTTTCCAGCACAGAACCTAGTGGGTAAAGATGGCTCAGCAAGTACAAGCAGCAGCCAATTAAGATAGAATTCCAGAAAGTCTAGTTTAAGACCCTAGATAGAGAGATAAAAGTAACATACACAGTCAAAGGAAAATATTATTAGATGAGTTTAACTGACAAAGAGTGAAGCATTCGGATTGATTAAAACTTAAAGGAAGACATGGACTCTGTATAAGACTAAAGAATAGGCCAGTTGTGGTGGCTGACTCCTATAATCCCAGCACTTTTGTTGGCTAAGGTCAGAGCATCAAATGAGGCCTGGAGTTCAAGACCAGTCTGGGCAAGATAGCAAGATCCCATCTCTAAACAAATAAAACAGCTGGGAGTGGTACCATGCACATGTATAGCCATGTGATCCTGGCTACTTAGGAGGCTGAGGCATGCAGAACACTTTGCTTGAGCCCAGGAGCTCATGGCTACTGTGAGCTATAACTATACCACTGTACTCCAGCCTGAGTGACAGAGTGAGACCCAGTTTCTAAAAAAATAAAATATAATAAAAAAGACTTTGAAGAATGAGTTGGTTTTGGTAAGGATGGGAGAAGCCGGAAGTAATTGTAAGAGGGTGGTATGTTAATAATAAAATTCCAGAGTTACACAACTGCAAGATGTGTCTCAGAAATGCAGTGGAACCTCCATAGTTGACCACCTTCCTATATTGACCACCTCTATAAGTTGATCTAATTTTCATAGACTGGAAATGCACCACATGTATGTGTCATATAGTAGGCCTAGGCCCTTATGTTGACAACCTCCATATTTTGACCAGTTTGTTACAGTCCATTGAGTGGTCAACTCAGAGAGGTTCTACTGTAATAGTAGCCCTGTTTTATAGGGAAATGTGGGGAAATAATATTACAAAAGTGAGGACAGACCTTTAGTGCCAGGCTAAAGAGCTTAGGCTTAGTCTCAGAAGCAATGAGAAGATATTGACAGGCCTTAAGCATATGGATGATATGATTCAAGTACAGTTCTCGAAGATTAATTTAGAAACAAACATAATGTGATTGATATGAGGTACTCATACTAAATTACTGGCAAGATGACAAACGAAAAAGTTTTATAATTATCCAACTATATAACCAAATGACCTGAAATAAAGTAGGGAAAGTGGAAATTTAAGTGCAGAGAAGGGTGTGAAAAACAAGTGAAAGCTGGAATTGGCAGGATAAGACTTGGCATCTAATTGGATTTGGGTAATCAAGTAGGGAGAGGAGTTGAAAATAGCTCTGTGAATGAATAGCTCTGTGTCTCTAAGACTGAGACAATAGTGATAACAGTTCAAACTGAGAACAGAAATACCTGCATTTACAGTCATTATGAGAGTTAAACAAAAATGTAAGGAAGTTATTTTAAAATTGCACAGTCATATGTGGCCTGCTTAGAGAAGAAGAAACCTATGTAACAGCCAACAGGATGAGAAGGAGATGAATTCTATATGAGGAATCCTGAGTTAATGTGTATCCAAGTGGAGATGGTCAAAGTGTCATTCTCAGTGACCTTCATAAGCAAAAATACAAACATCTGCTATTAGCAATGACAGGGGAAAAGGTCAGCTTAGAAGAGAGCTGTGAGGATTATCAGAAACTTGACTGAAGGGCCACATCCATTTGTTAGTGCTTAGGCAAATAAGGAAGGCAGCAAAGCATTATACAGGGACAAATAGAGGATATTTATTGGGTGTATATGCAAAGTACCAAATTCTTCTACTCGTGCATTTCATTTAACACAATCATCATGCCAGGTGGTAAAATACTTGTGTTAGCAATGAGAAACATGGCAATCAGAGATTTTAACTGAATTAAGACTTTTAATTAATAAAGAATGAAGCTGGTTTTCTGATTCCAAGACTGGTGTCTTTTAATTAGACCGTCTACACCTCAGTCCTTATGTGACCACATACTTGGGCAACTCATTTGGGGTGGGGAAATCCCTCCAAATTTTGGTTGCTACCACAATAAGGTGGGCATGATAATATTCAGCATATGTGGTTGCTATAAGGATAAAATATAGGAAAAGATTATGTAAATTGATAGGTGTTGGACAATATTAATTATTATTTATGTGTAATGATCACTGCACTAATTTAAACATACTCTAGTCCAATTCTACCTAGATGAGGCCACTAGGAAATGAATAAAGTACAATTGACTTTCTCTAGCCATCTGACTTAACAATTTTCAAAATGTATTTAATATTGTATAAATACCTCTCAAATATTTCTTCCACTTGATTTTTTTATGCAAAACAAAATAATAGAATTTTCTATTCTGGTTAGATGGAAATCTATAAGAATCATTTAATATATACTTTAAGGCTCGGCACCTGTGGCTCAACGGGCTAAGGCGCCAGCCACATACACCTGAGCTTGCGGGTTCGAATCCAGCCCAGACCCGCCAAACAACAATGGTGGCTTCAACCAAAAAATGGCTGGGTGTTGTGGTGGATGCCTGTAGTCCTAGCTACTTGAGAGGCAGAGGCAGGAGACTCGCTTGAACTGAGGAATTGGAGGTTGCTGTGAGCTGTGATGCCACGGCACTCTACCCAGGGTGACAGCTTGAGGCTCTGTCCCCCCCCCCAAAAAAATATATATATATAAATTCTTTTATGTCTAATCTTAAATCTCTTTGAATATAGGTATTTAGCTACTAGGGTCACATTCCATATTGCCATAAAGATGGCAATCCTTATTTTATTATCTTTATAATCCATTTATAATGTTTAAAAATATATTCTGGACTTTATAATTATGGTTAGCATTTTGTTCTTTTTTTGTTTGTGTTCTGTGAAAACCTGCCACATTCAATAGCCATATGTATGTTAATGAAAGAACAATAATGACAACTAATAGAACACAAGAGTCAAGTCAGTGTACAACCATCAGAACATAATCAAAACAAAACTACATAAAGACAATATGAATTCAGATCTGAAGGTCCCCGGTTCTTAACTAGTTTTATGTTAATGAAACAATTATTAGAACACACAAAACCCTTCCTTTTTAATTTGATAAATTGAGTGGTGATGTGAGTTAATTGAACCATTGGTGGTATAACAAGATGCAATTGGTATGATTTATCAGAGGACGACATGGTTACAGGCATTGCTTCCACAGAAAATAATGGCTGTTATTACCACTTCCTGGGGTGACTAGGTAAGTCATAAACCTGGGTTATTGCTATACAAGGTCAGAAGATGAGGGGTCCATTATGCCTTTTATCTAAGTAAGTGTTTTAAGGCTATCACATGAGAGGCATGGTTACTAACTTGGAACTTATTTTTCCACTTTCTACGAACAATATCAATACTGAGTTTGTTTAGGCTATTCTGTGATTTTAACCTATTTAGCTAATTACTGAAGTGAAAAGGCCCTAGATCTCTAAGAACTTTGAGTTCTAATGTTGGTAATTAAAGGGTCATCTTGGGTCTTCCTTTCCAGTTGTATTATCTTGTTGGGATATTTTCTCAAGCTGTTATCTTACTGGATTAATCTTCTAGGATTCTGCACCTTGAGAAACACGGCCTGTGCTTTTTCACATGTGATTCAGAGAGACTATTACACACTACCCACTGTACCATGGGGAAAATGAATAAATGATGTTTGGCCCCTTGATTTGCAAAATGTAATATGGCATTCACATTGTTATATTTCTGTCTAACTCAAATAACTTCAAAATAAATAAAAAGTAAATCAATGTCATTGGATACCTGAGATTATATTTATCTGGACATGAGATTCATTTCTGCCCTATAAAGATATTGGAAAAAGTACTTACCAAATGTTTGTACCATGAAAAATAAATCCAGGATCTTGGAATGAGTTTTAGTTTATGCTGAGAAAATTATGTCTTAAAATAACAATAAAATCTCCATTCCTCATTAATCTTATATTCATCTATTGAATTTATTATTAAAAGTACAATTTATATTAATATACATTTTGAAAGTTTTTAATGCACATACATGTTTATTTAATTCTTACAACCATTCTGAAGTTGGGTTGATCAATTCCAGTTTTAAAGATGAAGTGAAATGTAGTGTCATGACTTAATTTATTACACAAAATAAGAAAACTTTGAGAGAAAAAAAGCAAAGCTTCAATGGTACCTGTGGCTCAATGGAGTAGGGCACTGGCACCATATACCAGAGGTGGTCAGTTCAAACCCAGCCCTGGCCAAAATTTGCGGAAAAAAAAAAAAAAAAGCAAAGCTTCTATTAACTAATGCCAAATAACAAGTATAAGCTAAGACTTTCAGGTCAGAAAATATAGACATCCTAGGTAAAAGGTTCACCAAAATTAGATTTTATAAAGGAAATATAATGAGAAAGTGCAGAGCCTTCCTTCATTGTCTGTTAACCCTATTTCCCAACAATCCAAATGAAAATTTTATAAAAGATGATGAGGACTGTTGAGTAGCTTCTAGCCTCAGAAGAAAAGAACTGCATTGTCCTGGAAAGTAGCAAAAGAACAGCTTTGGTTTCTTTAACTATTTCTTCCACTAGTCATTGTGACATTTTTTTTATCTTGCCCATTTTCATAGTTATACTGGCTACACAGACAATGCTTATTGGAAATATTTTCTTTTTTGTATGACTTCCTAGTCTAGGTGAAAATTGTAATTTAATTAACTTCATTTATTTATGAATACATCATCTACAAATTAGAAGCTGCTAAGAGCAGTGCCCCAATGACAGAATTTGGAAAAGGTTAAGGAAAACAAATCAGACATTATAATCATGGTACACTGAATAAAACTCTAGATCTACCATTAAACACCTAGTGACCTTAGTCAAGTAACATCATTCTATGGGCCTTAGATTCCCTACCTATAGTGTAGGTCAATTACGTTAGATGATAAAGCATTGAAAAATAGTTGTAATGTTCTTGTATTTTGTAAATCAGCTATACTTGGTGATGCAATATAATTCTAACTGATGAGACATAAGGAAATTTCCACGGCCTCCATCCTTTCATTCTTTTATCTTTAGTACAAGTCACCCGAACACTGAATACTGTTCCCTTTCTAAAATAAAAAAAAGAAGAAAGTTTCAACATTAATTTTCCATATTGCTATCATATTAATAAGAGCTATAAATAAAGATTAAATTTAAGAAGAATTACATCATGGAAAAATCTCCACTTTCCTACATATTTAAATATTAGGAAGTATTTCTGGAGATTTTGCTACATCATTGGGTTATCAAGATGACAAATTTCTACTTAATATTTAATTCTATTATTTCTCGATTGTTCCCTAGTCCCCTTTCCCATTACTTAATGCTTTATTTTTAATTCTAACTTCCCACATTGCCTAGCTGTGGGACACTAGGTATATTTCATACCCTTTTTGAGCTTGTTTATTCATCTGCAAAATGGAGCTGATGACATCTCCACATGATTTCAAAAGGAAGAGATAAGATTTCATTTTAACATTGGATGCGTATAAAGCATTTTGGCCATCTATTTAAAAATTAGGTAGCTGCTCTTTCATAGGCCTTAATTTTTGAATTTTAGCTACTTACTTCCAAGTTTGCTCTCCCTAAAGTGCTCCCAAGACTGTTGCTCCTGGACTCTTTCAGGAACAAGAGGTATCATAAGGAATTTGAGAAGAGCAGTCCAGAAATGTTGAAGGATTTTCCACGCCTGCCTTGCAGTAGGGATACTTTCTAGATTATGATAATTATTTGTAGTTACCTGCATTATCTTTTGTTCACAATAGGACAAGGGCTGCAGAAATACTAGTGAAGTATTCCTTATCCTCCAATGTCCTTATATCATATTTAGCTTGAACCATATTTCTTGTCCTAAAAACATTGATTTGTCTATGAATAGATTTCAAATTTTGATTAAATACATATAAAAGTTATTTGTGAAAACCAATCTAACATTGTTTCTGGAACTATTACCAGTCAACACGTAAGAGAAGTACATATTTTTGGACTGTGATAATACACAATTTCCCATGTGGTGATAGAGCCATGTCCTTATTATGTAGCAGAAAGAGTAAAGAACAAGAAAAACATTACAATGAAAGCATTAGATTGCAAACTTCTAAAGTGGAAAGGATACTATCTCTTACTCATTTATGTCTCATACAAGCACATGAGTCACCGTCTTATAGATGTTGAGCACTCACATATTTTTATGTTTCAAATAAAGAAGTTCAGAGGTTGTGAGACTGATTTTTACTTTTGTGACAAATTATAATACCATGACTTTAGAATTTATACTTAATGTAGATAAACCCTTCTAATTCTGAAAAGATGTGAAGTCAGAAGACTTTTAGGCCACCCAATTGTTTAGACTGAAGGTGATTCAGTAAATGCTCAACATAAAAACCTAGAAGGCAACCTGTTTAACACGAAGATGATAACCTACATGTGCAATTCTTACTGACAAGTAAAAGAAGTTTAAACAAGAATGAAGAAATGCAAACATTCAGAATTTTAAGGTTTCTACACATTATAGAACTACTTTGCCAGTATTCATTCAATATTGATGAGTAAGTGGGCCTGGAACATGTCAGGAGATAGACAAATGTCTACCATTACTATTATCATGCATCTTCTCTAAGGCCTATGTTAAGAAGGCAACCATGATTGTTATTAATATAACAAATAGTGAAAAAACATATTCTTTTTTTATTCAATCATCTGCACTTCTTCACTGTCTGCAAATATTATCTGCAAGTTCTTTGTATCCAATAATTTCTACTGAAATCAGACTAACATTTTGATACTAAATGTTGGAGTGGCCAAAGTGATGCCACATGAGTGGTATTAGTCAAATGAATAATACCAGGAACAGCCTCCACGTATATTCATTAAATCATTAAATTGACTAAAGCATTATTCTGTCAACATGAGCCCACATTCAGGCAGTGGGTAAGCTATCTTCCACCTAGATGTTTATATTCATTAACCAGCCTGGGCTTGCTGGGAATGTGAGAGGTACAGCCAGTTGTGTGATGTTGTGTTGATAATATTTTGTGTGATTTGTTCTATATCATCAGTGGTCTGAGAAAGATTATGTTTCCAGCCTTTTAGTACACTGGAGATGACATGAAATATATTGTTGATTCTAATTGCACTGTCAGCATGGGGTTATAGACCCACAGTTTGACTTCTGAAGGTTGAGGTTATGCACTAGCATGCTCCAGAGAAATCCTATACCTGCCTAAAGATCTCTGAAGGTGATATACAGCTCAAAGCTCTGAAAGAACGTTGCTATATTGCAGTGAAATCTATAATGGTTATGTAGGCCAGTCTATAAACTAGAAACTAGTCTAAACTTTAGGAAGAACTGGAGACAAGTAACAAAAATTATTATACTTGTTAATTTGAAATGTAAGTCATATTCCCCACATAAGTTAGCTTTCTTTTTAATTAAGAGAAATGTGAGACTAAAATGCAATTTGGATACATAATAGACAAACAGACCATTGAATAACAGATAGAAATTCTATAAACAGTCCCAAATGTATGTTGGAATTATGGTTATAATAAAGGTGATAGCTCAGATTAGTGGAGTGAAGATGGGCTATTGTAATAAATGTCATTGGAGCAAATGGTAATTATTTGGAAAAAAGATAACACTGGATCCTTAACTAAACAAGACACTGTACATCAACATAAATAAGTAAAAGATTTAAATGTAAAAGGGAAAACCATAGAAGTACTAGAAAAAAATATGGGTTTATTCTTTTGCAATCTTGAACTAGGACAAAAGCTTTCTAACTATGTTCGAAATTACAGAAGCCATAAAAGAAAAGATAGGCATATTTTGCTGTGTAAAATGAAAAAGTATATATTTCCAAGAGAAAAACAAAACAATGAAAGCTCCATTTGAAAAAATTAAAATATGAATGTCAAATTAGGGATACATACAGAGGATGCCAAGAAAATGTATACACAGTTTAAGAAAGAAAAAAACCGTATTCAAATTGAAATACTCAAGGCTTCTGCAATTGTAAGAGATATAAGATATAATATAAAAGATGACAAATGGTGTCTGTATATATTGAGTATTACCAATTTTAATATAGTTTTTTCTTTTCTTAAAATGGGTATACTTTTTTTGGCACCCTTTTGTTTATGTAACTCATAACAAAGCATAAATTTTATAATACACATATATAAGAGCCACTAGGAACTTAGATGAAATAGACCTATAACCAAATATAGGGTGGACATAAAGTTGAATTGCCACTCTAGAAAAAAAATTCATGGCCGTTCTAGAAAAACTGGGCAAGAGATATACACAGTCAGCTCACAGAAAAAGAAATATAACTGATATTTTGACTATAAAAAGAAACCTCATTCATAATAAAAGATATGCAGAATGAAAAGAGATACTTTTTCTGACTTCTCAGATTGTCAAAAAATTTGTTTTAAAAGTCATTAATCTGCCCTGTTAGGTCATGCGGAAACAGACACTGTTAGACATTTCTGGAAAGAGTGTAGGATGACACAGCTCTTGAGGAGGGAAGCAGGCAATAACTATTCAAATTACAGATACCTGTAATCTTTAACCCAGAAATCCTGCGAGGGGGAAGCTGGTCTACATACACACTACACAACTCACACGACACGATTACAAGGTTAATCACCGTGATTATCGCTCATAATAACGAATGCTTGGAAACAAGCTGGAAAACTATCGTATAGGTTGTGTGACATTCACATACTGGAATATTATACAGCTGTAAGAAGCAGGGTATCTGTATACAGAATGGGAAAGATTGAAGGATACTTTATTTTATTTATTCATTTATTTATTTTTGGGACAGAGTCTCAGAATGTCACCCTTGGTAGAGTGCTGTGGCGTCACAGCTCACAGCACCCTCAAACTCTTGGGCTTAAGCCATTCTCTTATCTCAGTCTCCCAAGTAGCTGAGACTATGGGCGCCCACCACAATGCCTGGCTATTTTTTTTATTGCATTTGTCATTGTTGATTTTGCTGGCCTGGGCCGGGTTTGAACTTGCCAGCCTTGTTGTATGTGGCCATTGCCCTACCCACTGAGCCATGGGCGCTACCCAAGGATACAATTTGTTAATGTAGAAACAAGATCAGACTGGTAGAATGCTAAGTTTGGTATGTGAAAAAAAGGAGAGATAAAATAAATCATATTAGCACACGCATAAAAACATTCCAGAACTCATAAGAATCAGTTCTTAAGAAGGCGTGAGAATAGGGAGAAAGAGAGGTGGGAGTGTGAGGGGTAGTACCGGTTAAAAGCAAGACAATCTTCATGGGATTTTCTCGTTTATTATGTGAAAACATTTGTGTTCTTCATTTAGTAGGTTTCACTTATACCCTTCTAAGACGCACCATAAGTGTAATCCCACCGTTAACCCTGTCTCCACCCACCCTCCCCTTCCCCTTCCCTCCCGTACCCTTTTCCCCGTCTTCTTGTGCTACAATTGGGTTATAGCCTTCATATGAAAGCTATAACTTAGCTTCATAGTAGGGCTGAGTACATTGGATACTTTTTCTTCCATTCTTAACAAAGGTTTTCTTGACTGCCTCATCTGGCCCTCATAGATGCTTCTCTCTGAGAACTCTTCTAAAACAACACCCCCAGGTCAGCACCTGTATAGTGGTTATAGCACCAGCCACATGCACCGAGGCTGGCGGGTTCAAACCTAGCCCAGGCCAGCTAAACAACAATGACAACTGCAACAAAAAATAGCAGGACATTGTGGCAGGCGCCTGTGGTCCCAGCTACTTGGGAGGCAGAGGCTAGAGAATTGCTTGAGTCCAAGAGTTTGAGGTTGCTGTGAGCTGTGACACCATGGCACTCTACTGAGACTCTGTCTCAAAAGAAAAACAAAAACAAAAACAAAAAAATAAAATAACACCCCTCCTACAGGAGACCATTGCATGCTGGCTTCTGGGCTGAGTGAGCAACCTCCCTCTGGTGAGGGAGGCTGGCAGCTACAAGACTGATGATGGACTCAGGAGTAGTAACCTGCAGTCATGGCAGGTATAGACAGGCCACAGCCCCACCTCTCACCTCCCTTTCAGATCCAGAAGCGCACACCGCCTTTTTGCAGCAGAAGTTGCCCACTTCAAACCTCTGGTGCCCTCCATCCTGACCCTGGGCAAAGACTGAGCCACCATGGGGATTTAGGTGTCTGTCACCAAAGCAATATTCAATCTGGTTACCAATTATCCAGAAACACAGAGGCTGACCTCCTAGGAAGCTGGGGGAAGGGCAGAAGAAAGCAGGAGCTGCATTAAGTGTGATATTCCTGAATCCCTCAGCCCCTTTTACTAGGAGCCCACACACAGCCTGCCATGGGACAGAGAAGGCAGAGTTGCCACTTTCCCCAAGAGATAATCTAAGGGTCTCTACCCTCCTCTAGTGCCCTGGAAGCTTCTGGAACTATATTCTATCTTAGCTCCCAGCATACCTCAGAGAGCCTGGGAGGCCCTGATAAAGCCCTGTCCCAATTCCAGCTCTGCCATGGGTCACTGCTTAAACCAAGAGTTAGCATTTGTCCCTGACTTGCATACCCAGAGGACACCGTGAAGGACCAACAAACAAATGCAAGTGCCAATGAGAACCCCCTGAAAAGTCAAATGGGACATTTAAGCTCAAAACACATGACAGTGACCCAAATATAAACAGAAAAAAATTGGTATTATTTGCAGATGATAAGGTTATCTCCCTAGAGAGAGTAAGAAAAAAAAATCAGCAAATAAAGAATTAGAATAAGAGAGTTCAACAAAGTTGCCAGATACAAGACTAGCCCACAAAAAATATACAGTTTTGCTCTAGTCTAGCAACAAAGCAATTAGAAAAATAGTCAAAAACGAGGTATCTTCCTTTTGTTTTTTTTTTTTTTTTTTGAGACAGAGCCTCAAGCAATCACCCTGGATAGAGTGCCGTGGCATCACAGCTCACAGCAACCTCCAATTCCTGGGCTCACGCCAGTCTCTTGCCTCCGCCTCCCAAGTAGCTGGGACTATAGGCACCTGCGACAATGCCCGGCCATTTTTTTTTTTTTTTTTGGTTGCAGCCATCATTGTTGTTTAGCAGGCCTGGGCTGGATTCGAACCTCCCAGCTCAGGTGTACGTGGCTGGCGCCTAAGCCCATTGAGCCACAGGCGCCAAGCCAGAAACGAGGTTGTTTTTTTTTTTTTTTTTTTTTGACCGTCCCCCAAGGTGTCCCCCTGGTTAGTGTGCCGTGGCAAACCACCGCACCCCAACCCGGGCACAAGCGCGG
>CAUYRH010048244.1:0-39386 GCA_963574655.1 Perodicticus potto | reverse complement strand
CTGTATTTCTCAGATCTTTGAGGGCTGCAACTTCTTGTCTCAATGTGTCAAAATCTTTGGTCATTTGGTCTTTGAATTCCTTGACTTCTTGAGACAATTTTTGAAATGCTCCCAGAATTTCTAATTCCAATTTTTCCTCTATTCTTTGATCTTGTTTGCAATCTAAATTCTGAATTTGATTTCTGACATCTCGGCCATCTGTTTATGCATAGGATCATCATTTGTGTCCGCCAAATTGTTCCTTGAGGGGGTTGATTTACTCTGGTTGTTCATGTTTCCAGAGCTTTTCCGCTGATTCCGCCCCATATTTATTTTGCACTGTTTGGCTGGGTGAGTAGGTAAGGATAAGTTGGGCTAGGGGGTTCTAGGAGTAGTGATTGACCAGTCCTTACTTTGCCTGTAAGCTGGGACTGGTGTTTGTACCTTTTCCCCTAGAGTTTTGCCAACCTGTACTTTGCTACTGCCTGCGAAACTGGGGGCCTTCTTGATGTGGTGGGGTTAAGTGGCTCTGTCTTATTTTCAGCTGGTCTCTGTCTTACCTTAGAGAATCGGTTATTCTGTGTTGGAATCTGAGCTTTGGAGAAATACCAGCAGTTAGGTCACCATGCCCCCACAATAATTCCACAGTTGGAAAAGTAAAATCAAACCTTCCCACTACCACACACCCAGTGTACAACGTTGGATAGTCCTCGGGTGATTGGCCCAGTTGAAGAGGTCCCAATCAGTTGTTCCAGCCAGTACCAACCTCAAATCAAAGAGTTGAAAAGTCTCTGGCGACTAGATAGCAGGAGTCTGCTGGCAGCTTTAGTATAACTTACTCCAGAGTTCTGTGAGCTCAGGAGGGCCCCCCAGCCAGTAAATTAGTCTGGGAAGGTTGATGCCTCCTTCCCTCCTTGCCCCTCTGTCACACCCAGTCTCTGGTAACCCTGCAGGGCTGTGATCCAGTTCCCTCCAATGAGCAGATGCTCTAGAGGTTTGCACCTGCCTAGGTCACACGGGGCTGTGTGGCTCCTCAGCCAGTTCACCAGTTTCTGTTGGTGTTGGCAGGGGGGAGGTGAGGCCTGACAACCTGGGTACTTGACAGGGCCTGGGGCGATTCACTCAGTTCCAGCCCTGTCCCTGATTGATGTAAAGTAGATGAAAAAGTTGATAGAACAGAACAAGTTTGCAGAATTTCTGCCCTGTGGAAGAGACGCTGGGCTGCTAATAGTCCTGACTCAGTCTGTGAGCTTCAGTCCTTTGTCTCAGCTGTCATCCCCTGAGGGCTAGGTGCAGCCGAAATTTAGCAAAGCTTTCTCAGTGCTGCTGCTTGGTGCCTCAGGGGACCGCCTCTCCACTTCGGCCACCTCTTGGCTAACTTTCCTCTCACTGCTTCCGAGTCGGGAAAACAGCACAGACCAGCAACAGCCCGCGCCCTGTCCACACCCCTCGAGAAAGTGTCCAAGAATCTGGACTCCGTGGGGGACACACCTCCAGACCTCAGGGTGAGAGTGGAGGGGAGTGCTGGGAGTTCCAACTTGTAGGTAGAGAATATATACAGTTTTTATACAGTTTTATGCCTGGCAGGAGAGTGCCGCGGCACCCTAATAGGGGAAGGAGGTCTGGTTTTTAGAGGGTCTCTCCCGTGGGGTATAGTGGGAGGACATCTGAACTCTGCTCGCTTGTTTGTATGGAGGTATGGAGTATACTGCAAGCTGCTCTCATGGGGGAGGGGACTCCTGTCCGCTTGGTGATGTGCTCTGTATCTTTTATTTGTATCCTTGGGGTTGTGGGTTGCTCCAGCAGAGTGGATGTGTGTCCTTTGACCTTCTCTTTTGGCTCAGTTCCAAACCGTTGGCTTTCTTGCTTAATTTCTGTCCTTTAACTCTCTTTCTGGACGGGAACGTCTGCAGAAAGCTGGCTACAGACCGCCATCTTGGCTCCTCCCCCTAGACACTCTTTCTGAAGCTACTAACATTGCCCCATTTGTCTGTGGTTGACTTCAGGCTGGCTCTGTGCCCAGCAGGTACACCCCAGAGGCTTCATCTTTGCTTTTTGGCTCAGGAAGATTTCTAGGTTTTCATGTGCTTTTCTCATTTTTTTATGAGAATTATGTCAAATGTACATATTAATGTCAGGTGAATCAGCATCTCTGTTGTTGAATTGTCCATCCAAGAATGTGAAATGTCTTTCAACATGTTCAAAAGTACTTCTCATTTAGGATGTTTCAAAACTTCCTTTGTGCTAGTTTTACACATTTCTTGTTAAGATGTTTATTAGGTGTTTAATCTTTGTTCCTTCTCTTCCATTATATCTTCCCATTGTTTTATAATGTCCTTTTGTGGTTTTGATCTCAAACCACTGCTGATCTCACAGAATGATTTGGAGAGTATACGGTCAGACAATTAAGTTCGTGAACTCATCCTAGAAAAAGTGCTACACACCTCATTGCTGAATATCACTATGGTCACCTTTGAAGTGCTGTCCTTGGGATGCCGTGCACAGACGCCAGCACCTAATCTACCCTTCAAAGCAATTTCAGAACTCTCTTTCTGAATTATGTCAATTGTGTATATGAATCTCAGGTGAAGTTGCCTGGCTTGAATTTCCTCCGTAGCATTGCCATACTGTTCAACCTTACCTATTTATTATATTTAAGGAAAGTAACCTCTGCAAGACAGTATCTTTGCCTGTTTTCTTCAAGACTGTCTCTGAAAATGAGAGAACCAGCACCTGGCACATAGTAGGCCTGCACCTGAGCATTACAGGAAGAATGGACAGTGCGCTGCCTCCTCCCAAAGGGCACACAGTCAAAAGGCTCTTAGCTAAATGTCCCATTTCCTTTCCCATTTCCTTAAAGCTCTCCTATGTTGTTAGCTGAAGGATTCTCAGCTGCATCAGTCTGGAGCTTTTTGGTCAAAGCTTTCACAGTTCTCCGTTGCCTCTGGAGGAGAAGGTGCAGCTTGGATGCTGCAGGGCAGAGCTGCGGGGCCATCAGCCTCCTTGCTGGAAGCAGCTAGTGGCTGGGACTCTCCGGGGAGGAGAGTGACGATTTGCTCTCATGTTGTCTTTCAGGGCCTGGGGAGGCTCCTGGGTCTCAGGCTGCCTCCTAGACTCAGAATGGCCTGTGCAGCCCCTCCTGGCTGCTACCTCATTTCCTTGGCTCACAGCTCAGAAGAGGGGTATCAGAGCCCCCCTCCTAAAGTTACCAGGTGTGTACCCCTTGCTCTGCAAAGGGAAAGCTTCGCAACTTTGTCCTCTGGCGGAGTAGGTGTTTTTTCTGTGCCTGTGATGGGTACTTTGCTATGTAATTAAAAGTTCCTTGAAATCCGAAAGTAGATACTAAGTGTCTATCTCATCCTTTCATTATAAGGTAGAAATCAGGACCTTCTTATCTGACACGATTTATAAAAGATCATTTTCACAGGTTACCAAATAATCTGTAAAAATTGCTTCTAAGACACTTATTATATTAAAATGTAAAAAAAATTTTCTTTTGAAATAATCTCACATTGCACAAATACAGACACTTCCTGTATAGCCTTTATGTAGAATACACCAGTTTATAACATTTTTGCCGTGTTTGTCTTGTCACCTTCTCTTTCTACACTTGTAAACATTTTTACACACACAGGTGGGATCAGTCTGGTTGCTCTATTAGGGTTAGGTGCTAGGTCTGTCTGAGGACTATTCAGAACTGGAGAAAATGGCCTGCTTTTCCTTGTTCTAAACAAACACAGCCGAATCTCAATTAAGTTTTATATTGCATCTTTCATACCTAAAATATGCTGTTAATAATGATGAATAGAATAGCAATAGAGAATATTTATGAGTGTCATTATGAGTTCTTGTTAAATGTTTCATACTTATATTAATTATTAAACTTAATATTCACAGCAAGCTTGAGATAGGTGCTATGATCTCTCTCCCCTGGTACTGGTAAGGAGTGAGGCTGATATTGTGACTCCTAGCTCCTCTCATTCTGCAAAGCCTGCACGTGGCAGGTCCAGCCTACACTTGGGCTATGGAGCTGCAGAGCTGAGAGTGGATGCCTGGATTTCTGTAATAAGTATTGTCCCCAGAATTTGAACACCCCAGAACTTGAACAACTTGGAATCTGAATGAAAAATTCCAGGAAATTTTACCTGAAATTCTAGCGCTGCTTTGGAATCTGAGCGCCCAGCACATTGTTTGTGTGTTTTTGTGTGTACATTTTCCCAGCGCTCAGGCCACCCGTGCACCCATTCAGTTCATTGTGGGAAATTGTAGTAAAAGCATCTTATGTGATTTTTGCCGCTAGTTTTATGCTTTTGTATCTGTTTTAGATGTGTGTGTGTGTGTTTTAATATAATAACAACTAAGTGTATTTGCCATGGGTCTTAAAAAGTGTGGTGAGGAAAATAAGAGTAAGGGAAAGCTTTTAGAGCTACAGTTGAAGTTAAGAAAGGTCTTATCACGAAGCACAAAAGCGGTACACATGTGACTGATCTTGCTGCTATGTTGGGGATGCCCACATCAACTGTAAGATTTTCAAAAATAAACTCTCAAAGCAGCTGATGTGGTGAAAGGGGTTACGACCTTGACCTCTAGGAGATGGAAAAGTATAGAAGAGATGGAAAAACTCCTCTTAGTTTAGAATAATGAAAAACAATTGGCTGGTAGTGTGATTTCTGAGACAATAATGTGTGAGAAAGCTGAGGTCCTCCACAATGATTAGTAAGAGGACTGCCTGATACTAGTGCTCAAAAGGAGGCATTTAAAGTCAGTAGGGAGTGGTTTGAGATCTTTAAGAAAAGGACTGGGATCAATAATTTGGAAGCAGCAAAAAAGATTTTTTTGGTTGTTGTTAAGCAGGCCTGGGTGAGGTTCAGTCCACCTGCCGCCTCTGGTATGCAAGGCTGGTGCTTTAAACACTGAGCTGTGGCACTCAGCCCAGCAGAAAAGTTTGTAAAGGAGTTTAAGGAGTTTGTGAACAATGAGGTATGTTTCCAACCAGGTGTTCAATTGTGACAAAAGAGGCCTTTATATTTTTAATTTTATTAATTTACATGTTTATTCAGATATTATTATTTGTTAATATTTTACTTTAAAATCCAGTGTATTTACTGTTAAGATAATTTTGAAAATTTGAGTTTGTGGGACCCAGGAATGAATTAATATAGTTTATATTATTTTAAAAGAGGAAAGATTATCTTAGAACTTGAATGATTTGGAACTTGAATGGGGTTCTGGAAAGGACTAAGTTCGGATTCCAAGGTATCACTATACACTTCCTGTATTTTTGCTTTCTAAAGATGTGCTTTTAGAGTATGTCTTCTTGTATGTGAGACTAACCGTCTTCGCAAGCGTGGGCGTTGTGAGTGTGGGCAGGGCAGGTCTTCTGTGCCGACTTGTCAAAGTAACATTTAAGCTACTCTGTGTTAATGCTGATAATCCCCTTTGAAGGTTATATGATTGTTACGACGTGTAAGACCTTAAGTTAGACGAAGGAGAATGGGAAACTGAGTCTTTTGTTTTTCCCCCAATAAGAAGACTTGGTAGCAACCCAGGTGACCCCTCAGGCAGACTCCAGCATTTCCTCTTCCCATAGCTTTGCTGTTGAGAATCAGCAGAGGGCGCTGTTGCCATCAGAGTGTCTTTCTAACATGTTGAAAAAAGTACAAACAGAACGTCCTCTGCAGTTTTTGAGAAACTAACTCTCTTGTGGTACCATGTGGTATATTTAGCAAATTTCAGCTGTGTCATTGCAGTTGGGGAGGACAGCACTTTGCCCCTATTTTTAAAAACACTTTCTCCCTGTCAAGGATACAATGTTTTATCATCATGTCCCTGGAATTTAGGTGGCCCCTGTGTTGTGTTTGTCCTCCATGAGATCTGAGAACTCTGGCCTGATGCTAAGAAGCCAGTCTGGAGGGCAGGGCAGGAAGGAAAGGGTGGTTCATTTGTTTGGATCACTCAGGAACAATCAGTTACTGAACGCAGGAGACGTGCCTCAGACACAGGTTCTGCCCTCCAGAAGTTGAGGGCAGAGAAGCTGGGAGGGGCGGCACTCGGGGTGCCTGGGGTCGCTGGGGTGGGCATAAAGCGGCGAGTTGCAGTGCCCAGACAGGTTAGTGGTGGTAGGCCAGGGTGAGGACCATGTGGCATGGAAGGAGAACACTTTAAATGGCACACAATTTATAAACAGAGCCTGAATTTGGTCATTTTGTAGAGCCTTTTCCAGGAGTGTGTCTTTGAGTAAGAATTCTGTGGATGTACCAGTTTAGTCCACAAAGTCATTGTAATCCTGTTACGAAATTCCAAAGGGAATTTATTATGAAACTTGCAAATTTGACTCTCAAATCCAATTGGAAATGCACACACACACACACACACACACACATATATGCATAGGAAATGGCTGAGAAGATTTGCTTTAAAATTTTATTTATGAGGTACTCTTTTCTATATGTAATATGTATACAGGTTATAGAAAAACAATAAAAAAAAACAACTACCACAAAGTTTAAGAAGTAGACCATCGCCTCAAATTTTGGGGCTACCCGTGTGTCTCTTCTTGCCAGAGGGAACCATCATTGTATCCCTTGTGCTGTTCCCTTGCTTTTCTGTCTCTCTTTTTTGTAATTAATCCTCTTTGTATTGTGAAATGACACTCATCAAAATGCATAAGATAGATTATTGTAAAGCAGACACTTGTGTGGTCACCATTCAGGTCTTGATTAAAATTTGGAAATGAACAGAAGGAGGGGCCTGGCTCAGCAGGTGTTAGACATGCTCTGCACTGTGGTAACAGAGAAAGTTGCTGTTACATGGTGTCGTTGAAGGACTAGATACCTAGGAGAGTAGCTGGAGCAAAACACCTTTGCGTCTTATGCAGTTCATATTCTTTTGTCAAATTATCTTTATATGCATAAATCCTGTATTTATATTCTGATAAATGTTCAGACTCAAAGAAAAGCAATTAGTAGTTTTTTTTTTTTTTACAGTTTTTGGCCGGGCCTGGGTTTGAACCCCCACCTCCGGCATATGGGACCGGCGCCCTACTCCTTTGAGCCACAGGCGCCGCCCAGTAGCTAGTTTTTAATTGCATCGTGATTTATCTGTCCATCTGTGCATGTCCTCATCCTTTAAAGGATATTTACATATCGTTCAGAGTGTTAGGATGTATTATAATGCATCATGTAGAATGATTAGCGTGACACTGGCTGTAAGGATTTCTCAAGTTGAATATGTAGCAATGCAGACAGTGAAAGGATTTGTGATATGTTTATTTTCAGACAGAACAATCCCAGTGAGGTATTCTGAGTAGTTCTGGCAATTTAATGCTGTCCACCTCTTGGTCGCAATATTTTCTCTGAACAAAATATCCCTTTGTTCTATTTTCTTAACTCTGTCTCCTGTACTTTTCTACAAGGTCATTTGATTCCCCGCACCCCGTGTCTGTCACTAGTTAGAAGCACCGAGTTAGTTCTGGGTGCCGGGGGTATGTTTCCCGAGTCACATGGTCTGACTAGGTGAACCCTCGGGAGGCATCACCTCCCTGCTACCCGGCACACCTGCTCAGCCAGGGCCGCGGGGCGCAGGGAGGCTCCTCCGAGGCCGTCTCCAGTGGGCTCAGCTCCCGGCTGTGGAGCCGCGTCCTGTCTGCTTCCGTCTCTTCATTGCCTTTCAGACTGAGCAGGTTCTTCCGGCCTGGGCGCGAGGAGCCTGGTCCTCTGGTTTCCCTAACACATTGTCATGTTTCTAGACATCATTCTCCCTCAGTAAGAAGCAGTGTCCAGGGCGGGTTTTCCTGCCTCTGCGCCCTTCCTGATGGCGAATGAAAAGGATGTGTTTCCTTTCCTCTTTCCTCACAGGTTTATTTGACGCCTTCTCCTTGGAACCTGGGAAGTTTTTTCTTGTATTTTTATGCGTTCTGCCACTTTGACAGGTCCTGGCTGTATTAAGAATTTTTTAAAAGGATCCATCTAATCTGTTTTCAAAGAAACATTTTTGATCTCTGAACCTGCACATATTTACTTCCTGCTTCTTTGTTTATTGCCACTAACATGAGGCTAAAAGGAAGCTTTGGAAAAGAATTATTTTGCTACCCTGAATTGGATTTATGAGGGATAAGGAGGAGGAAGGGATCAACAGTGAAGGAAATACTGAGAGTAATTTGTAAATGGGAACTCGAGGTGGGCTTGAAAGTGCCTTGTGGGTTTTCTTTTCTTTTGGAAATGTAAATGAACTGTTGGCATTGGGTCCCCAAGAACAAACTCAGTTTCAGTAATGCACTAGGACTTCAGCCCTCAGGATGTTGTATTCATGGCTCAGACTTAACAGGGAAAAGACATAGGACAAAATTAGCAAAGAGAAAAAGTGCATGGGCTGAAGACAGAAAATCCACAAGAGCTTCCCAGAGTCCTTTCCCTGTGGCGTCACACAGGATGCACTTAATTTCTCTAGGAATGCCCTGGCCTTGTCACCACACAAGTGAAATGTCTCATACTATTAGGTAACTTAATAGAATTTGTGAGAGACTCAACATCTGGGGTTTTTACTGCGGGCTGGTCACATGGGCAGTCTCTGGTTGGAATTACCAAAATTCCAGACTCCAGAAGGAAAGAGGCTGTTCAGCCCTGACCTCAGATTGTGTGCAGTTTAGGCAGAAAGAACCCCGCTCATTGGTTAGGGAGTAGTGGGGTGGAGAATGCTCTGGAAATCCTAGATCCTAGACCACATCTAAGAGCCATGCTGGCAAGCAGACCGTTCCAAGTATACACTGTCCCCAGCCCACTATGTGGAGGAGAAGCCCAACTCTTCTCTGCATAACGTCCATTAGTGCTTTGATGTGATTATGGTACAGCCTAGTGACAGAGAAGACAGGAAACGGTCCAGTTGTGCCTTTGAAGTGTAAATCAAGCTTGCCAAAGGCCCTGATTGGCAATGCAGAGTATGCAGAAATGTATATTTATTTGATCTTTGTATCAAGCTAATTATTACCAGTTTTCAGAAGCTGAAGGAAAAAGGTTATGCATAGTGTGTTAGTGTTTCAATGTCAGTATTGAAAGGGAGAGTAATATTAATAAAAGGAAAATAATTTTTAAATAACAAAATATGCTACTTCTGTCATTTGAACTCTTTTAAAAGTAGCCTTTATTCTGTAGGGAAGTTTTAGGTTCACAGCAAAGCTGGGAGGAAGGTACAGAGATTTCCCACAGCCCCTGTTCCACACATGAACAGTTCCCCCAATTATCAGTATCTCCCACCAGAGGGGGATGTTCGTTCTAACCAGTGAACCGGCACGGACACTTCATAAGCACCCAAAGTGCATGGTTTAAGGTTCCCTCCTGGTGGTGTACATTTCATGGGTTTGGACACATTTTAATGAAATGTATCCACCGTAAGATATAATAGTGTTATATCAGAATAGTTTCACTACCCTAAAAATCCTCTGTTCCCCATCTGTTTTTTCTTCCCTCCTTCCTAAACCCTAGCAACTGGTCTTTTTACCGTCTTCATTGTTTTGCCTTTTCCAGAATGTCATATACTTGGACGTGTATAGTCTACAGGCTCTCAGACTGGTCTCTTTCAGTTAGTAATGCACATTTCAGTTTTATCCAGGTCTTCTCGTGGCCGGATAGTTCATGTCTTTTTGGTGCTGAATGACATTACATTGTCTGGATGTAGTTTGTTTATGTGGTCATCTCCCGAAGGATAGCTTAGTTGCTCCCAAGTTTTGGCAATAATGAATAAAGCTGCTATAACATTCGTGTGCAGGTTTCTATAGGGACATAGGTTTTTAACTCCCTTAGGCGGATACCAGAGAGTGTGATTTTTGGATCCCAGGTAGGAGTGTATTTAGTTGTGCCCTTACTAATTTTCTGCCTGCTGGATCTATTTCTGATAGAGGGATATTGAGATCTCTGACTATAATAGTGGATTTATTTTTTTTTTTGGTTCTATTAGCTTTTGCCACAGATACTTCAATGCTGTCTGGTTAGGTGCACACACATTAAGGATTGTTATATCTTTTTTGGAGAATTGATCCCTTTATCATTATCGATAATGGGATAATGATATCCCTGATAATTTTCTTTGCTCTGAGGTCTGGTGTGTCTGAAATGAATATAGCTAACTCCACTTCTGTTTACTTGGTGTTAGCTTGATAGGTTTTCTTCAACTACTTACTTTTAACCAATGTGTGTCTTTACATTTAAAGTGGGTTTCTTCTAGACACTATATAGTTGGGTCTTGTTTTTTCACCAACTCTGATAATTTGTCTCCTAATTGGTATATTTAGACCATTGATGTTTAAAGTGATTACTGATGTAATTGGATTGATATCTACCATATTTGTTATTGTTTCCTGTTTATTACCCTTGTTCTTTATTCCTATTTATGCCTTCCACTCTTTTTCTGCTTTTTGTGATTTTAATTGAGCATTTTATATGATTTTATTCTCTTCTTTCTTAGCACATCCGTTTTACTTCTTCTTAAACATTTGTAAGAGGTTGCTTTAGAATTTACTATACACATGTACAACTAATCCAACTCCACTTTCAAATAACACTGTACTATTTCATGGGTAGTGCAGGCATCTTATAATAATAACCTAATCCTAATTCCTTCCTCTTACTCTTTGTATCATTGCCATAATTTCACCAATACATAAAGAAAAATATGTACATATTTGAATTCATTATTATTATTTTGTACAAACTGTTATGTTAGATCCATTAAGAAAAGTGAAAGTTTTTATTTTACTTTCACTTACCCCTTCAATACTTTTAGAAAAGTGTGGCTCCCTCCCAGTGATGAGGCCTCTGAAGGTTTTACCTCTGAGACTTGTCCACGCTGAGCCTCAGCAGTGCCTCAGGAACAGCTCACGTCCCCTGTGTGGCTTTTGGTCCCATGGAGGCCTCTGCTTCTCTGAGCTGTGACTCCCTGAATCCTCATCCATCTCTATAATTGGGGGAAAGGGTTTGTCTTGTGGCTTCACTTCTCTTAAGGATCTAACCAGAGTTGTTGACTTTTGAATTTGTTCAGCTTTTTACTAGTTACGATGAAGTGGTGACTTCCATTGCTTTTTACGCTAGAATGAAAACAAGAAATCACATTTGTCTTTTTGAGTTGCTATAAAAATACTTTTAAAAACAAACATCTTTTATAACTTCAACTTTTAAAGATTTCACATGTGAGATCATAAGGTATTTTTCTCTCCCTGCCTGGCTTTTTTCATTTAACATAATTTCCTCTAGGTTCATCCGTGTTGCAAATGACAGATTTCCTGGTTTGTTTGTTTTTTCTTGGAATATCACTTTGTCTTCTACATATATAGAGGGTCCCCAAAACTGTATACACATTTTGAGAAAGGAAAACTATACTAAAATTGTAATACTCAAAATGTACCAAGGACAAAAGGCGAACGCAGTTCCCATTTGAACATCTAATTGCAGAAGTCACACGTTACTTGAGTATTACAATTTTAATACAGTGTTATTCTTAAATCGTGTATACATTTTTTTGGTACCCTCTGCATATGTGGTTATTTGCCAATTAAAAATGAAACAAAACTAAGATAGAATGATGTCTCTTTTATTATGAGATTTGAAAATTTAAGATATGTATGTGTTTATAAAGCAACAGGTATCACCCAAAGACACTGTTTAAATTTTGGTCTTTTTATGTCTGTGGAGAACATTATGTAAACAACGTTATATTCTTTCTCCTTTTCACATCACATCGTGTTTTCCAATGTCACTACATAGTCTTAGAAAATGTGGTTATTTTTATTAAGATTTATTGATCCCCCTCTCTTGTGTTGCACATTTAGATTTAAATTTTTCACAATTGTAGCACTATATTTTTCCCAGAATATTATGGGGGTACAAATGTTTTGGTTAAGTAAATTGCTTTTATGCGGTTTGAATCAAAGTTACAAGCACGCCCCTCGCTGGGATAGTGTGAATTTACCCCTCCTCTCTTGCCCCCTCTCATCTGCTCTCTTTCTGTTGAAGTTCACTACTAGATGTGCACATGGGTGTTGATCAGTTAGTTCCAATTTACCAGTAAGTACAGGTGGTGTTTGTTTTTTCATTCTTGCAAAACTTAGAAGAATGGCCTCCAGTTCCATCTAAGTTGTTACAAAAGGTATTCATCTTTTTTTTTTTTTTTTAAATAGCGCAGTAGAACTCCATGGGATTTTAGCACTATTATCATGAATACTATTTTGAAAAAACATCTGACTATCTGAGAGGTGAAAATGACGTCTGTTATTTTAAATTTTCATATGTCTTTGTAAGTTAGGTTGACTGTAAAAAATTGACCATAACAGAGGCTTGTGGTTACTTCAGTGACCATATCCCAGGCTGTCAAAGGCGCATCTCCTTGGGATCCTACTTCAGCGCCACCTACTGCTCTCCGTGTGTCCTTGCTGGTGAAATACGGATAATATTAAAGCCCACTTTGTAAAGCAATAGTTACAATGAGGTAATAAAAAGGGCTTGCAATATGCTTGGTGCTATGTTGCTGTGATTGTCCATTTTTGTATTTCTTCTCTAATTAAATATTCAGTATTCATGTTTGATTGGTTCTATTGTTTTAAATGTTTACAAGATTTACATGTGCTGTATTTTTTGCACACATTTTCTCCATTTTGTCTTTTTGCCTTTTAACTTAAATATATATACCATATATTGTTTTGAATCTCTAAAAGGTTTTAGTTGTGAGTAAGCAGTTTTTCTTAATGTTTCTTCCAGTTGTTTTAAAATATAGGGGTTATGGTTGGGATTGCATTGACTCTGGAGATCAGTGTGGGTAAATGGACATCTTAACAATGTTGAGTTTTCTGTTACAACACGGACTTTTTGCCTGGTGGTGGACTTGGCTCTTTACGTACAGGAGTGTTACTGAAATGATGCCTGCGCAGTGCTTAGCATGTATAATCTTCTATTCTGTGGCGTTAATATTAATGCAATGGTACATTTCAAAACTATTAAGAATAAGTATAAATGTCTTACCACAACAAATAAGTAAGCGAGGTGATGGTTATGTTAATCAGCTTGATGTAAGCATTCCACATTGTATATCAAATGAGCACATTGTTCCCCATAAATGCATTAATGTACAGTTATGATTTAAAAAAGAAAAAATATATTCAGAAAAAACCAAAAATAAATGAAAACACTTATTTGTTTTATGTAACCTCAAATAGATCATAAAATCATCTGAGGTCAAAAAAAATTATTATTGGTGCCCTTACTACTCACGGAGCCATATCAAGTGCTATTTGTATCCTTATTTTACTGTTTGGAACTTGACCATGGTAATGTAGCTAGTGGATAGGTTTGGAATGAGGTCTCTGTGAGGCTAAGGCCATGCTCATAGGTACTGTCACCGGGAGCCAAAGATAGTGAGCCTCAGATTGATTTTGCTGCATTTTGTGGATGGTCTTATTGTATTGGTAGGTTAAGGTTAGAGTCTCTAAGGGAAGAATTCATTCTGAGCAGGTTAAGGAACACAGGAATCTGATAAAGACAGGCTCCTTCAGAGTCTCCTCATGAGAGCCAGACCCTGTGTTGTGTGTGCATGGGGAGAGCGGCTCTGTGTGGCTTCTCTTGTGAACGCTCACCATTCTGTACACAAGGGCGGACTCCAGAGCCCTGCCCCACCGGCCCAGGCAGCAGGCCCCTCTGCCCCTGCGTGTGTCAGCAGAGGGCTCTCCCCGTCCTCCATGCCTCTGGCTTTCTGGGACACCTGAGTCTTGGAACCTGGTCATTCATGACCTGGTTATGAGGAAGGTTGGAATGAGAGACAGTGAGCATGGGACTCAGACTGAGACATTATCCCAGATTTTGGGAACCCATAAGTGCTTGCCCAGTGTATGCTGTTTGCTAATTTGTAAATAGGATTTTCTCTATTGGTAGTAACGTGAAAACAAAGCTTAATGAGTTGGAATCTACGCGATACATTGTTAGTTTATAAACTCGGTGACTCTGGTCGTCTGCTTTGTGTTTGCTTCACTCTGTTACAGCACAGACTCCCGACGCGGCACAGGCAGGTTGGACTTGTGCTTCTGCTTAGTGGTATATCCTCGGGCAAGTTACTGTTGTCCTCGCTCTGCGTCTGTCTTCTCATCTGAGAATTCACAACATTTTAATACCTAGTTCAGTTGTATTGTTTTAATGTCTTTTTAAAAAGTATTCTTCTAAGCTACTGTGCAGAATGTGCGTACCTCAGTGCTTGGTGCGGGATATCCGCTCAGCAGTGTCGCGTGCTGTGCGTGCACACGCGCCCGCCTCAGCCGTGTGCAGGCTCTTCGGGGCAGGAGGAGTGGAGCCTGTCCTCTCCCTGAAACAAGTGGCTGGAGAGGTTGGGGAAGGAGCTCTGACCTTTAGAGATGGAAGTGTAATAATTGCTCTGAAGGGGAGGATATTTGTTCTTCACAGAGTAACAGCAGTCATTGCTTTCTACGGGATCGCGTGTTTATTAGCTCCGACAGTCGCCAGCAGATGCTATTGGTCTGCAGCAGTGTCCTGAGGACGAGCCGCGTGGACAGTGACGTCCTGCTTTCCTGTGTGCGCCGTGGGCTGTCTGCACCCCGGTCTGTCTCTGCCCTGCCGGTCGGAGGTCTCGCTTGCTCTCCGTGCAGAGCAGAGCAGTCACATCTGGTCCGTGCGGAATGTCGTTACCGCGCCTCCGCTGCGGCCTGGCTTTCACAGACTTCCTCCCTGCCTCTGTCAGCCTCTGCCGGGGACGGTAGAACGGTGGCCTGGGAAGGGCGGGTGGCGTTTGGCACTCATTTCTACGCCCAGGGAGAGTGGAGAGAGAGCCGCACAGTTCTTGCTAATTACTCAGCAGCAGAGAAGAAAACGTGGGCTGCCTGTGTCCTTGGAACAAAAGCGAGACTCTCAGAGGACAGCAGCATGGTGGTGGGGACAGGCAACCCTTCCCGTAGGGCTGGGAACACTGCCTCTGATGGTCTGTCCTGCTTAAACCACATTATTTTGTCACAAAATAGCCCCCGTGAAGCATTAGCTTTAACCTTTTGGCTGCACTGAACAGGAGCACACTGTGTGGAATTTCCAGAACAGTGTGTTGGCTCTCAAGGAAACTCAGCTTTGGTTTGATTCTGTGCCGTGAAACAACCAAAATAGGGCCGAAGTGCATTGCTTTTCTCCGTTCTTTTTCCATCTCCTTGACTGTGACTTCACCTTAACCCTCATTCAGGTGTCTGTCTCTGGAGAGATCTTGCAGAGGCGTGAGGATGCCACTGTTATCACTCTTGATAGCTGCTTTTTAGGGTATGTTAAAATGGAACTGGGAGGCTGGACAGTGCAGCGTGGGGTTGCTGGCGCCAGCTCTGAGCCAGGCAGGGAGGGCCGGGCTGGCCGCAGGCTGTCGCTCATTGTGACTGTGTGCAGAGTGGTTGTGCAGCGACTGGGTTCCTTCCCACACCTCCTCCAGTTCTCCTGCTCTCTAATCCCACACTTCTTGGGGCAGCTTTCTTCTTGCTTCCTCCCATTCTGTTTCCTTTTTTTGCCATTTCTGTCTCTGCTTTCTTTAGTTTGGTAATTCTGGGTTTCTGTTTCCATTGATGTTGGCTTAACCAAGTCAGAAGAACCTTTGGGCCTGCACAGTTTTTCCATCATGATGGGGGCTATGCAGGCTGTCCCCTGCTGTCCTCCCCACTCACCTTTGGTGTCGTTTTGCTGGAGCACATGTTAATTTTTCTGTCTCCGGGGTGCAGACATCATGCTCTGGCCTCAAGCTAGAGGGCATCTGTCTGTGCCAGCGTTGTCCCCCTGTGGTGAAGCCAGTGCTGTCCCCCTCCGGTGGCCCCAGCGTTGTCCCCCTGTGGTGAAGCTGGTGCTGTCCCCTCTGGTGACCCCAGTGCTGTCCCCCTCCGCTGAAGCCAGTCCCTAGCAGGTGGAGCCATCTTTCTGGAGCTGCTGCCCTGAAGATGGTTGGTTGCTCCATACTGGTGTATAGTAACTTAAAAAATCTTACTTTCCTTTCAGGAATCATTGAAAATGGATATGTGAAACTCATTATCATAAATTTTAAAAATGACAGAGAACACTTACCTCTCATTGGAAAAGTTGGCTTCTCTTGGAGAACTAATATTTTTGACGGCTGTATAAAGGTAAAAATCAGTTGTTTTCTTTTCTTCAAGTAACGCGGTTTCTGCATAATAAAAAAAAGTCTTTTGGCTGGTTCATGCCTGTCATCTCAGCACTCTGGGATGCCAAGGCAAGAGGATGGCTCCCTGGAGTTCAGGAAAAGTCCCGCCGGAGTGAGTCTCGCATCTCTACTAAAAACAGAAACATCAGCTGGGCATTGTGGTAGGCACATGTGGTCCTAGATACTTGGGAGGGTGATGCAGGAGGATGGCTTAAACCCAGAAATTTGAATTTGCTGTGAGCTAGGCTGATGCCACAGCACTGTAGCCTGAGTGACAGAGTGAGAGTTGGTCTCAAAAAAAAAAAAAAAAGTCTATTGATAGGTCTATGTATTATGCTTCCCTTAAGGTTCAGGGTTTATTGTCCGGGTTTCTGAAGATTTGTGCATCTGCTCTGAGCCCTTGACAGTGACTCATTCGTCATTGCTTATTGAGTGCCTATTGCTTTCCCCGTGTGTGGTAGAGAAGGGGAAGGGACATTGTCCATCCCACCAAGGCCTCGTGTGTATGGACAGAAAGTGGAGCTGAAGGTGGGACCAGGCAAGGAGCATCTGCTCAGAACATTTTGATCACTTGTATGCCAATTTAAAGTTTGTTGCAGTTGTAAGTTCTTGTTTCAAGATATAGGTATTTCCTTGAATAGCTAAGTTTAATAAAAACTAGCCACGAGGTTGAGGGAGTTGATTCAGAGGTTGGGAATTAGCAGGGATGGGGGGAGCAGAGGAGAGATGTTCTCACATAGTTTTGTTTTCTTCTGAGCACCTTGTGTCGATGGCTACCCCTGGTTCTCATCATTCTCCATCTTTTTTTTGTGGGATGACAAGGATTTTCATAGTCACAGGAACCTGTGGCATCAACCACCTGTGACTGTAGGGAGCCTCCTGCAACACGGCTATTTGTGTCCTCCATGTATGGACGCCTTGTAAGAACTATTAGTGATGATGCCTGAGACCAAGAACATTGTCTCTTGAGCCACTTTGAACTTAGTACACTGAGATGCTTTACTAATTATCTTTATTTGTAAGCAAACGTTTAAACTTTGGCAAAAATAATATTTATCACATACAGAAGAATATCATTTCATGCCTTTAAGAGCACAAACCTGACTTCTTTCTCTCTGATGGATTTAGATAGGGCTTATAATAAAAACGTGTACTAAAATAAAATATTAAAATCAAAATAGACCTTGAGGACCAAGATAAACTTCTAAAGGGTCAGCTTGATTTTTAAAAATAATTTGTGTGTTCTGGTAGTTTAGAACGAGATGAAAGTTGTCATTGGGGGCCAGGGAAGTTTAGTGATTATATGAAGAAACAGCTTTATCCTAGCTCTGATCGTTAAAAACAAAGTCTCCAATGGACTCTTAACGTAGGGCAGACTGTGCTATGTAATGGACCAATCCTGCAGCAAACACGCTGAAAGATTTCTTAGAGCATTTCTCATAGAAGTTTCTTCATATAATATAACTTCAAAACTGGACTAACAGGCTCCAGGGAGTGTGAATGTGTGACTCAGGTACATAGGCTTCCCGAAAACAGGGGATGGACTGTATGTCCCTGGACAGTTTCCCTGTAAATTCCTTGACTCAGACGGGCTTTGGCAGAAGATAGAGAATACCTCAAAAACTTGAACCCTTTCCCTCAGGCCTGGAGGGTGGCAGGTTGATTTGCATTTTGCCCTTTCTATTATTGGGTATTAAGATTAAGCTGTCCTTAGAGTTCCTGAAGGAAGAACAGTCAGGTGGGTGTCGTTACATTCCTGTGTTTCCTGAGCAGATCAGGAGTTTCCATCCAGGAATCTGATGACCCTAGGGATAGTGGGTCAATAAAATTTATTTTAAGAAATAACCTTCAAAAAGTTAAAAACATTTTCTTATATGTAAGGTCATAAGGTGGAAGAAGTTTCTTAGGAGCATATGACTGTTATTAACAAAAACAAAAATAAAATAAAAACCCCGTTTCTCTTGGAAATTGTAGGAACAACTTCTGGTGAGGAGCCATCTTACACTGTAGCTTATAATGTCCGTCAGAGCAAAGGCTGGTGAGAAAGGCTGGTGTGTCACCGAATCTGATTCTGGTCACAAGGACCAAAAAAGTAAAAAATACTAATGATGATGACGGAGGACACTGTTTCGTTACATTGTGTTATTGACGTGCTACGCAGTCATGAGAGGCATGTTTGATGTCGTAGGGCCCTTTCTGTTCCCATCAGAATCTTCCTCCCTGGAGCTCAGAGTGGAGTGACCTTGAATACTTGGGGTGTGACTTTAGCAGCTCTTGAGTTCGTACGGTGTATTACTAGACTTCAAAAATTTTAAAAAAATCAAATCACATTATAAGCAAATCAGTTTTTTCTTTTAAGTCAGGTTATGAAATCAAACACATGTTAAAGATGCTTCCAATGACTGCACTGGCCTTTGAACCTGGCATAGTTCATTGTGGAGGTAAAGACTGTGACTTTCCGTGGGGAAGGTAAGTCCTCTGACTGCCTGAGGTGACCCTGTTGGACGTGCTTGGAGAGCAACACTGACTTAGGAGTGGACTGTTGGACAGGCCCTCTGAGGATCAGTGGGAGGTGGGCGTGAGGGAGGATGGGAGACGCATTGTGGAGAAGCAACCGAGGCAGGGAGAGGCCTTGGACAGGGTAGGGAGCAGGGAGAGGCCGGGAGGAGGGAGAGGCCTTGGACAGGGTAGGGAGGAGGGAGAGGCCGGTGTGTTGTGCTATAGGGGTGGGGGGAACAGCGACAGGTGAGGACACCCCCTGGCCACACGTCTGGCACCAAGGGTCTTTGAAAGCCATGGAAAGAATTTGGATTTTGGTTCAAGTGTCCCTGGAAGTTGTTAGTGTGCCTGTTGTGCCCTAGGCCATTTTGTAGGCTAGAGAGGAACAAGAGAATGCTGGGATTTTACAAGGAGGAGGGCCTCTGAGCTCGTGGGCGAGGCTCACTCTCTGGCAGCTGGGAGGTGGGAGAGTGGAGGAGCAAGGCTGTTGGCTGAAGGCATCCTTGTCAGGGAGCCCTGGCACCTTTTCAACTATTCTGCCTTGATTTCTCTCAGGGTTCCTTCGTCTCTGCCTTCTGTCCTCCAAGGCTGCTTGCTTGTGGCTCTGCCATCCTCTCTGCTGGTGGCATTTGGTGAGGTTTTAAGTAACAAAACCTAGTGACTGCCCAGCCAGTGATCAGGATCATGATGGGGTGAGAAGAGCTTTGGTTCCCCCTCACATCCCACCACTGTATTGTCTTGGGGCTTCTCAGGTCACAGAGCCTCCTCTCTGAAATGGCTGTAGTGATGACTCCTTGTTCCAGAGGGGATCTGGCTACCTGAGCACAGCAGAGATCTCAGCTAGTGCTCAGCCCAGAGAAGGTGCGGCATGTGGGCTCCCTTCTCTCCTCCTGCCCTGATGGGCTCGTGCTGCAGGGGTCCAGGGAGTGGGCCTTTGCCAGCTGGTCTCCTCTGTTCTGATCACTTAGATGAGGCCCAGGAGTGATGTCAGATGTCAAGGGGAGTTCCAGATGTCTCACTGTGAGGGCTCAGACTTGGGGGAACACCGCTGTCAGGGTTCAGGGATATTTCCTACTGCCTTATCTTTCACTCAGGTCTCCTGCAAAGGTGGCAGCCCGTCACATCAATCACTTACTAAATCTCATTTTTTTAAACTTTTGGAATATTTTTGCTTCTGAATTTTTCTAAGGTATACCTTTTTTGAATCAAGACACTTTGACCTGATCATAGTCAGGTGCAAATGATCAGCACTTGTGGCTGTAGTGGTTAGTTATCACCTCTGAAAGCAAGGGTATACAGCTGTTCAGTTTATGCTGCTATCTAGGAATAAACATTTAAATTCCAATAATGGAGCATTAAGACAGGGTGCAAGTTGTGGCAAATACAGGTAAAAGAGGTAAGTGGAGGAAGATTTTATTCTGGACATTACCTATTAGTGGTGTTAGAGTTGAATAAAATAATTCATGGAAACTTCTTAGATTAGTGTCAGGTGCACAGAACATGTTAAAAGATAGCTCACATCAGAAGCATTATTCACAATGGCCAAAAAGTGGAAGAAACCCAGTGTCCTTCCACAGATAAATAGATAAAGTGTCATTGTCTGTCCATATAGTTATTTAACCTTAAAAAGGGAAGACCTCCTGATACATGCTGTAATATGGAAGAACTTGGAGGACATTATGCTAAGTGAAATAAACTGGTCACAAAAGGAACAGATACTCTGATTCTACTTAAACGAGGTCCCTAGAATTTCCCCCAAGCTTCTGGGGTGCTGATATCTGACTGACTGTGAATGCAGAGATGGAGAAAGAGAAGCTGGAAAGGAGCACTCTCAGGCCAGGAGTCCGGGCAGTCCTTTGTCAGGTGGGAATGTGACATGTTCAAGCAAGAGAGTGAATGGTCGGAGTGGCTGAGGCACAAATGGCCAAGGGCATCACGTGTGGGGAGAAGCACAGCTGGTGGGGTAACGTCATGGGTGGTGAGACGGGACAGGCAGGTGGTCCTGTTCTGGAGAACAGTGGAAAGCTGTCATAGGGTTTCTTTCTTTCTTTTCTTTTTTTTTTTTTTTGAGACAGAGCCTCAAGCCGTCACCCTGGATAGAGTGCTGTGGCATCACAGCTCACAGCAACCCCAACTCCTGGGCTCAAGCGAGTCTCCTGCCTCTGCCTCCCAAGCAGCTGGGACTGTCATAGGGTTTCAAACTATGGGTTACATAATCAGACTTGCACCAGTGGTGTCTTCTGAATATGGAGAATGGATGAGAATGGCTGGGGAGGGCAGTCTGATGGCTGCTGTTGTGGCTCCTTAGGGAAGAACGGTAACTTGGTGTTTAGTCCATCTGGACTGCTGTGACAAAACACCATAGCCTGGGAGGTTCCTAAATAACAGAAACTTAGTGCTCGGAGCCTGGGGGCTGGGAAGTCCAAGGACTGCTGCTCCAAGTCTGGGGGCTGGGAAGTCCAAGGATAGCAGATACTATGTCTGCTGGGGGCCGTCTTCCTGGTTCATGGAGGGCACTTCCAGTTCTCTAGGGTCTCTTTCATTGGTGCATTAACCCTGCTCATGAGGATGCTTTCCCATAACCCAGTCACCCTCAAAAGTCCTCTTCTGACATCATCACATTGATGATTAGGTTATAATACATTAATTTTGAGGGGCACAAACATTCAGGCCCTGGCATCTGGAATCCAGCAGTGGCAATGGGAAAAGGTACGTCAACTGGAAGAACATTCAGGAGGTGGGAACAGAAAGAATCTGTGATGTCTTACATGTGGAGGGGCCTGGGATGACGCCCAGGATTAGGTGTATACAGCTGGATGGTCCACAGGCTGACGTCAGTCCCTGACACAGGGAGTCCTGGGAGAGACTCTGAGATGATGAGTCATGCTCAGCTTGGCTGTTGCTGACACCCAGGATGTGGAGTAGGCACTTGGAAAAGAGGTTCAGCCTGGAGATACGCTTAGATATACTTCTGGGAATTGCTGGCACTTTGGTGATAACTTAAGTTGTAGATAACTCCCATTTAGGAAGAGGGATTATGCTTGGTGAAAATGGGCTTAGGACTAAGCTGTGAGGAAGCCAACAGTGGGGTGGTGGAAGGCTACCATGTGGTTTGGGTCTGGAAGCATTTGGGGAGACAGTTTTTCAAAGAGTGGCAGGCAATGAGAAAAGCTGCTGAGATGGAGGCTAACAAGTGTTCACAGGACATTGTGTCCTGACAAAGAGACCTTTGGGTCAAATGTTAGAGGGAGGATGTTGGGCCGGAGTGGAGTGAGGAGTGGTTGGGAGTTCAGGAAATGGATGAACAGGTGAGGACAGCTTGGGAGGGGTCTGTCTAGAAAGGGAGGAGCAAGTAAGGGGCTGTGGGTCTGAGAGAGGTTGTTTCTCCCCTTTTGTGAAAATACTGGACAAATCTGAAGTGTAGACATAGAGGAAGTCATTGAATGAGTAAATGGAAGACGAAAAGCCATGGATAGAACAGAGGGGCCTGAGGTATTGACTTTGGGAGTGATGTCTGGAGGTCTCACTGGAATGAATGACTGAGGAGAAGTCAAGGAGAACATGAGGTTGTGTAGCTCAGGAATTGTGAGTCCAGGGTATCAGATGGCTCCAAGGGTGTTGGAGTCACTCAATATTGGTGATCTTTGGGAGCAGGTAAGAGAGAGAGAGAGACAGCGAGACTGGGGCCAGTGTCTTGGAAGTAAGGGGTAGGCAGAAGGTTGGCATAGGACAGCAAGGGCAGGGCTGAGATTCTGCACTGTGAGTGAAGCAGCTGGTTTTATACCAGATGGGCAGGGATGGGCTGCTGGTGGCAGTGAGGAGCAGTTGGAGGACTGGGCCACCTGCCGCCTCTAGACCAAATGTGAGTTCCATGTTTGTTACACACATCTCTGCCATCCTGGCTCTGAATACTAAACAGTATTCAGAGAATATTTGAACGAGAGTGAATATTAGGTGATAAGATACATGCAATCCTAATCCTAATCTAGAAGATGAAATAGACCATCAAATACCAATAATAGTTTTATGGATTTTGATGCCACATACAGTAATTTCAGTTTTACACAGAGTCCTATTTTTCTGTGAAAATCAGGTCGAGTTGGCCATTTCACCTTACACTTGTAAATCTCTGTTTTATTTTGTAGAGCTGTTTCATAATGGACATAACTCTCTTGGATGAATATGGGAGACCCTTTTGGTGTTTCAGTTCCCCAGTCTGCATGAAACCTACCACACCCTCTGATGGCCCCAGTTTCCTGGGACAGATGTACTGTGTGGACTACGTGGACGCAGAAGGACAGGTGCATGTGGAGCTGGTGTGGATAGAGGAGACGGAAGAGTTCTTTGTCGTCAGCCTGGTCGTTTACCTTAGCGTAGGGAAAATAAACCACTGGTTTGGGACAAAGTACTGAAGGTTAGCAGAAGGTGGCAAGTTAGTGTTGCTATTTAGCTGTTTATTTTGGACTGCCTAGCTTTGTTCTTGGTTAGAAGTTAAAATAAAGTATACTGCTGTTGTCTGCTTGCTTCCTTCTTATTTAATATTAGAAATTATGATTTGTGGGTCATTTTTAAGTTAATGTTTAAGTGATTAAGTTATTTTTTAAAACCACATGAATAGCACGGTCCAATGCAAATTTACTGTCCTAGCACTTTAAAATCGCAGGGTGATGTAAGTTGGTCTTTACATTCATTATGAGTCATTTCAATCTAAGAATTTGCATAAATGAGTTCTAGATTTTGTTTTTAATCTGGAAGTGTTTTCTCTGTTGTCTTTTTCTCTTTTATTAATGAACTATTGTTCTTTCTGGATTGATTCTCTGAAATCTCTTATCTTTTCTGTCTTGTTTTCTATCTTTTAGTCTTTTCTGCATTTTGGAATATTGCCTTCAATTTTGTTTTAAAGTTCTATTGAATTTTTTTATTTTAATGATAATGTTTTTACTTTAAGAACTCATTTTTTTATTCTTTATAAATATAAAATTTTTGTTTTGTAAATAGAAATGTAAATAAATATAAATTTCGTTTTATAAACATAAAACAAATATAAAATTTTCTCTGAAGCAGCTGTTAGTGCCCTTTTCTATGAGGGGCCAGATAATAGCTTAGGCTTTGTGGGATATGTGGTGTCTGTTGCAACCACTCAGCTGTGCCACTGTCGTATGAGGTCAGCTGTCGATGGTGCACAGATGAACAAGCCTGATTGTGTTCCCCCTGCACTCTAGCCTGGGTGACAGAGCGAGACCTTGTCTCTTAAAAGAAGTTTTACTTTGTTTCCATATAGAAAGGTAATAAATTTAAATATGTATACATAAAGCAGAATGTAGATGAAAAACTTCTCTCTAAACTGCCCCTACTCGCATTAGCGAGCAGAGCCTCCTACCGGTTGGATGTGTAGTTTCCACATGGAGGAAGATTGGATGGGAGCAGGAGGATGAGGAGGTGGGGGCGTCCCTCTGGGGGTCCAGGGGAAGCACAAGTGTGTTCTCTTGGCCAGGGAGTATTGGAGGGGGGAGGAAGAGAAATGGGCCAAGATAGGCAGGAAGTAATCTTACGGGAAAAGGATTTACTCTGGTGTAAATGTTTTGGTGAGCAGTTTTCTAATCATTAGCAGTTTAACCAGTAAATCTGCCTTGGTGTTTCAGTTCCCCAGTCTGCATGAGACCTCCCGCACCCACCAGTAGGCCCTTCATGATGCCTTTCTCCAGTTTCCTAAAGGACAACACACTTTTTAAATCAAGGGGCTCAGTTTGATATTCATTGTTCATTTTTTAGCTTTTGTCTTTTAAAACAGCCTTAAAGATTTGTACAACTACCGTCCAAATAACTGATGCCCATTTCCCTGAATAACTTTGATCATATTTCTTTTCTTGTCATACCACAGACATGGCCACTGCAATTAGGAGATTAGGTTTGACTGGTCAACTATTATCCTCATTATTGGACCCCCATTCAAGTTTTGCAAATTGTCCCAATAGTGACCTCACAGTACAGGGATCAGGATTGGGGTCGCGTTGGCTGGACTTCCTCATTCACCCCGGACCAGCTCATTGGTCTTGACTGTTACGACCTTGGTACTTTTGATCATTGCAGGCAGTTATTCAACTATTCAACAGAACGCTCCTCAGTGTGGGCTTGTTTGCTGTTAAGCATCTTTGGCAGGAAGGTCCCAGGAGCGGTGCTATGTTCTGATGGAGGCACGTGATCTTAATTTCTCCCCTTACTGAGCTGTTCCCTGCAGTTACTAGATAACAGGTGTCAGACAAGCTCATGCCTGGGACCCACCTCCTGTTATGTGCAGCCTCCTCGCTCAGGTCCTGACACCTCACATTAGGAGCCTGGTTTGTAGAGTGTAAAAGATTTTTTTGAAGCCCATAGCACACTAACACTTGGTGGGAAAAAGGCAGAGTTCTGGGCTACTCACATCTCTGGATGAGAGGAGGCTGCCAGGCAGGGGCACGCAGGGGTTGTCTGCAGATGGGTGACAGTGTGACAGCAGGCTGGAGCTGTAGAGGCAGTTATGTATGGCATGTAGGGTGGGTGAGCTGGGTTCTCAGGGCCCTGGTATGGGCTAATGTAATTCTGTGGGTTAGAGGCACATGGTCCAATGTTGGGGCCAGCACAGCTAGTGCAGAGGTCCCCAATATTGAGCACCAATAAGGGAACAGTAGGGTTTGAAACTGAAGGGAAGCGACCACTCTCCAGTCTCCAGTGGGGTCAAGGCAACATTAAGAAAATAACCTACAGCCGCTTCTCCTCATGGGGCGTCCTCACTTCCTCCCTGGGCCTGGTTCCCAGACCACCCCACGGGCACAGCTGCCTTGCTCGGCCCCACTCAGCAGCTGTAGGAACTGTCAGTGGGGCAAGGGGACATTTCTCAAGGATTAAAGATACTAACATTAGTTTTGTGTGTCATCAATATTCACAGATTATGCCTGACAAAGATAGTAACCCTTTTTGGAGCTGGAACTCTTAATATTGGATGTATTGATGTTAAAGCCTTTGTTTGCAAAGCAAAGAGGAGTTCGGTGCTGGAGTGTCTGAACTACAGAGAGAACCACCAAGCAGCTTTGCTGAGTTCGACCAATCTGAACAGAGTAACAGGTGCAAACTTAATTATGCAACTGGCAAAGAAATGTTTGAATTGCACACAAGAAAGCACAGTTAACACTAGTGTCTACTATAGGGGTATATTTTTATTTTGAGTATTCTCCAGTTATAAAATCTTGTCTGACTTAAAATTAGGTCAAAGATCTGACCAGCCTTTGTAAAGCTGATTTTTGTGTAACTTGATGGTTACCTCTCTTATATCTACTTATAAGTCTAATATTTCATAATCAAAATGATTACACAGAAAAACCTGTGCAAGCTGTTTTCCCATGCCTGTCACGTAAAGGAATGGTTTTCTTCACACACTAGATGGAAAAGTGGTGATCTTTAGCACCCGTGTGCTTTTTGTGTGTGGAACAGTATAGCACCCACCTTCAGCCTCGGGAAGGTCTTTTATGGTTTCCTGTGTCTTCAAGAAATAACACCTGGATTCCAGCGAGCCCTGTCAAACATGAGCTGGATCTCTGCTAGACAAGTTTGCAGAGGGCCCGTGGGCTGAAGGGCAGCTCCCTGCCGGCAGCTCTGTGGGGTTAATCATGGCGCAGGACATGTGGAGGGTAGGACCTCAGTGAGACAGGGGTTGCTGAGGAGAGTCATAGAAATGCATGTGGGAGGGTGGCAGAAGGGCAGCCTGGCCATGCCCATGGCAGCTGGGGAAGGTTCTAGCACAGCAGGCTTGTCTGGGGCAAAGTAGGTTGAAGGCGTGACTAACAAACCCCATCCAGCTCTGCAGCCAGCAGCAGAGCGAGAGTGCCCAGGCAGGGCTGTGAGCGCACGCCCAATCTCTGCAGCTGTGCAGATGCCGAGGGCGTCAGAGGAGCGAGAGTGCCCAGGCAGGGCTGTGAATGCATGGCCATTGCTGCAGCTGTGCAGATGCCGAGGGGGTCAGAGGAGCAAGAGTGCCCAGGCAGGGCTGTGAATGCATGCCCAATCACTGCAGCTGTGCAGATGCCAAGGGCGTCAGAGGCGCTAGAGTGCCCAGGCAGAGCTGCAAGTTCACACCCATCGCTGCAGCTGTGCAGACACCTTGGGGGTCAGCTTTGCTCCTGGAAACTGTGTGGGGATGAGCGTGTGCTCTGAGAAATGCTGGGAAGTGGGGGACTCACCCACAGAATGTCCAGTTTTAGAGCGGCATGGAACCATGAGGGATGGGTCCTCAGCCTGTTTCCATTGGCTCAGCCAAGACAGCTGCTTCACTGACCTTTTGCCTTCTGGCCTCAGTGGTTATGAAAATGAGTTCTGGGAGTTGCCTCAAAGGCAAATGTGCGTCTGCCACTTGCCATATAGTCAGGATTGGAGTCACAGTGAAATGGATGTAGAAAGCACATTGATCTTTATGTGTCTAATTCAGAAAAGCGCCCAGACATGGGATGAGACCCTGCAATTTCTTGCTGACTTAATGTTGCTTGGGGAGAAAGTAAAAAAATCACCATAAAATAATAGTAGCTAATAATGGTAGCTTTCGTTTAAAAAAAATAGGGAGCATATTGTGTGCCAGGCTTTATGTAGTAAGTTTTACCTGTATATCTTTTAAAATCTTCGGTAACTCTGGGTAGATGGCATGACAGTGACGTTTACAATGAGGAGCTGAGCTCAGAGAGGTTCAGAAACCAGAGCTGCACAGCTGGTGCTGGACTGAGCCAGGGTTTACCTCATTCTGAAGACACGGAGCCCGACTGCTGCTCCCGGTCTCAGCATGGGGCACCACCGTGTGGGGAGGGGGAAGGTCCATTCTGAATGTTTGACACCTACAAGAAAGTGTGGTCGCGGAGCATGGACAAGCGTGTGGAATGAAGCATGTCCTGCCTAACGCAGCACGGCTGCTTGTAGAAACTGGCTCAGATCAGTGGCACTGGCATGTACTGCCCAAAGGACCAAGAACAACCAGCTCACTTTGAAGAAGTACCAGCGCGAGGCCTGCTGCACCATGCGGGAGACGGTGCAACACCCTGGGACCCGAGTGTGCGCCCTGGGACCTGAGTGTGTGCCCTGGGATCTGAGTGTGCGCCCTGGGACCCGAGTGTATGCCCTTTGGTGCCACGGAGAAGAAGTTGACACGGGGAGCAGAACACAGCGCTCAGGACACACCCACACAGACGGCCACAGATCTCATGGCAAAGGCCTCCCAGAGCAGTGGGGGAAGAATGGGCTTTTCATAATGATGTGGGGACAATTGCATAGCCATCTGGAAGGAACAAAAGCAGGCCTACTTCACATCGTGCCAGAAACGCTCCAGGTGGCTTATAGACCTAAATGTGAAAAGCAAAGTTTCCAGACAATAACATGGGTCCCCCCTACCACTCGGCAGCAAAAGGACAAATAACCCATTAAAACGTGGGCAAAGGACTTGAATAGATATTTCTTCAAAGAAGGTACACAAATGGTCAATAGGTATATAAAATCCTTAACATTCCTCATAATTAGGGAAATACAAATTAATACCACAACGTTAGATCTCATTGCTGTTAGGATGGCTGTTACCAACGGAACAAAACACAACACATGGTGAGGCTGTCGGGAAACTGGCACCTTGTGTGTGGGGAGACAGCGCCCCTCCCTGTGTCCGGGAAGGTGCCTCCCTGGGCAGGGGCTGGGGAAAGGCTCATCTCACTGCTGGAGCTAAGGCCTCGGCTGGCCCCGCCACAGTCAGACAGAGCAGCACAGGTGGCTAGATGGGGACTATCCTGCCTTGGACCTGGGAATGTGCTGCCTGCTGGGGCAAGGGCCAGGAGTGAACCTCCCAGGTGCTCAGTATCAAGCGGTCACTACTGTTTGTCCTGCCATCCCACACTGAACGGCGACACTGTTCTCTGAGCAGGCAGCTCAACACTTCTAATACAGTGAGGATTTCCTGCCACACGTGACCCAGTATGGAGTTCTGCAAAGAAATAAATGTGCCATGAGAGCAAACAAGACCAGAGGTGGCACCAGCACAGTGGCAACAGGGCAGAGGTCATCCTGGTATAAAGTGTGCAGGGAGGTAGGTGCTCGTGTGGGTTTTAGTCATGCAAGGACAAGCACACGGCAACACTCTTAATGCACAAAGATACATCGTCTCTGCACATTTCCTCTCCCTTTTCTTCCCTCCAGAAACATTAACAGGTTTAATTTTCTGGGAAAATATTCCATGAGAGTTGTGAATCATAAATCAAGGCCGGCAGGACTTCACCCTGAGCTAGATAATTGTGTTCTTACTCCCCCATTGGTGCAGAGCGCAGAATGACAAATCACACAGTAATGAGAGCAGAGTCCCTTGTGGGCTCACGGACGTCCTTAGACAGTCTGGTGGAGGACAGGGTTCAACACTGAGAAACAGAAAACAGAGCACAGAGCCACTTTTATTCAGGCTCCCTCCCAAATTATTAAATTCAATTCAACAAATATTTACTGAGTACATAGCAGGTGTAAATGATTGTCTCTTTGCAATATTTGCTCTATCACACTCTGTAATAAGATTTGTCTATGATTCAGCAGCCATTGCCCTGCTTTCAACCATCAAATGTCTATTTAACTTGAAGATATGCCTAAATTTTCAGAGCCCAAATTAAAGTTCCCGGACAACTTTTCTTAAAATTTTACTAAAAGAACTCTTAGAGACTGGATAGGCAACTTTCTATGAGGAAATAGACACCCCCCATGAATTAAAAATGGGTTCATAACTGTTCGTCACTTGCTGTGTTAGAGCCTTAGAGAAGTGTTCCATGTGAAGGAAGCCTGGCCGGGCAGTAGCTGTGCAGTGACAAGCCGTGCGGTGTCATTCTCCCCTTTCCCTTTTCTTTTCCAGCTCTGCTGGAGTGTGCCTAAAGGAAGACACTGGATGTGTCAGTGAGGGAGGCAGGATGCAGCTGAAAATGCTCACTTTTAGAAAGTTCTGAGCATTGTGGCTGCATTACAGTGTTTACTGTAACTGTCTGGGCGTTGGCGGGAGTAACTCTGTCCTGGTTCTAACTTTGACGTTCACTTTCAGAAGGACCTTTAGGATGTCAGTTAGCAAATCTTGCTGATCAAGTTGGCATGCTAAATAAAGCCTGCCAAGAAAGCAGGTTGACTTGACAAAGCGTCTTCATTAAAGTTTGCCAAGGGATGGAGATTGCAGTAACGGGTGGATGTCACCCTGCACCTGCGTGGGGCACGCAAGCAACACATGTCACGTCCACGCGAGCTTGTTGAAGTGAATGTAGCTAAACATCTTTTCTTGATTTGACTCAAATAATGAAACCACTCATATCCACCTGAAAAGAGGTGTTTTGTTTATGTAATAAGGCAAGTTATTTTTAGAGGTAGATAAATACTAGAAATTGTGCCCAAGTCTCCGCCCACAGGTCATTTTACAGCTGTTTGTGTCCAGAGAAGTTGGGGATGTAGATGAGTGAAATTCCTCAGCCAGAGCCAGTTTCTGGAAGATCTATATAATTAGGATGAAATTCACCTAAAACACGTTGGGATAGCTCTTGTCTACCAATCTGTGAACCTTCAAAATGATAACTCATCACTTCTGTCATTTGTAGAATTGCCTTCCAGTCTGCCAGCTCTGCAGACAATTTGAGAGAGGAAAGACGAATTTATTAGTTAGCGAGCTTATCCGTCTTGTGAAAAGTAAAAAAAGAATCTGAGAGGTTAAAAAAAAAAACTCCTGACTTTTTTTTTTTTTAATTGAATCATAACTGTGTACATTAGTTCAATAATCATGGAGTACAGTGTGTGGGCTTCATATACATAACTCCTGACTTTTTTTTTTTTTATTGAATCATAGCTGTGTACATTAGTTCAATCATGGAGTACAGTGTGTGGGCTTCATATACATAACTCTTGACTTTTAAGGATGACATTTTAATTTGTGTTTGCTCTATAGCTTAAAATACAAGATAAAGGTAACGTGAAACCAGATGGTACTAAACGATGTAAAATAAAAAGTGAGATGCAGCTATGACAGATAGAAAATAAAATATTGATAGATGACTCTTGGCCAAAACAGCAAATTAAATCATTTTCCTAATACATTGCATTCCTACAATCTCTCACAGAATATTTGAGTTTAGCGAAGACAGTTTAATTCACTTTCCACTGGGGAAAGACAGTGAATTTGTCCCCTCACATTTCGTCCCATAGCCAGTCGTGATGGAAATCAGGAAGCACTTTGTCCTTAGCAGACTAAGAGAGTTGGGTGGTGGGGCAGAGGCCGTTGGGAAGTCTTCCCCTCCAGCCCCAGCGACAACATTTATCACATTAATCAGCAATCAAGAACATCATGTAAAAAATAAAAACAGGTAGCGGTCATTACCTCTGACCTTCATCCGACCCCCTCCTTACACTGGTACTCACGATGCCGATCATTTCCTTTGAAGGTCTAAGCAAAGGAACCTGAGCACAAGTGAAGCCTCCAGGAGGGAAACTGGACTTACGACGTGTCTGCGGTCTGAGTTTCACAACGTTAAGGTATCAAGCCAAGAGATTAACGTCGTCACTTTCTTTGATGCCTTTTTTTTTCATACACTAGGTTGCCAATATGTGAGACTACATGGAAGAGAATTACTCTGCGTAGTTCTAGAATGAATGTAAAACAATGTGTAATTTCTGCCACGAAAAAGTAAACATTGGTTACTGGCTGAGTCTTTCTCGTAATATAGCCTCTGTTGTTACTTCCACGTTGGACTGGGAAGAATGACAAAACCCTACTGTCTTAGTCTCCTTGGGCTGCTATAAGAAAATGCCATCATTGGGTGGCTTGGACAGTAGAACTGATTTCTCACAGTTCTGCAGACTGGATGTCCAAGGTCATGCTCTGGCTGAGTTGTACCTGGTGAGGGATTTCTTCCTACCTTACAGACAGCTGCCTTCTCACAGTGTCCTCACATGGCCAAGAAAGAGAGAGAACTCTGGTGTGGCTTCATAAAGGGACACTAATCCTATCAGAGGGCCCCACCCTCATTGACCTCATTCAACCCTAGTTACTTCCTTACTCCAATACAGCCATGTGAATTTTGGAAGGATACATACATAGGTCCATAACATCAATGAAGATGATCATTAACCTTGAGTCACCCTGGAACCAATTATTAACATATACCATTTTCAGAACCATCGAGTTAATGGATATATTGGCTGGGCTTGTGCTGAGTGCCACCCTGGCCTAACTTCCTGCTGCTCTCTTGTTAGAAATATACATCAAGGGCAGGGGCAGGGCATCAACTTTGGTTTCTCTAAAAGAGGTTTGAAAATAGGATCATGTTGCCTTATAGCAGAAAGATGAAAATATAGGTGAAAATTTTGTAAAATATTTGGCCCAATATCTAGTATTCCAACTGTTTTTTTTTTTTTTTTATAGAGACAGTCTCACTTTATTGCCCTTGGTAGAGTGCCGTGGTGTAACACAGCTCACAGCAACCTCCAACTCCTGGGCTTAGAGAATTCTCTTGCCTCAGCCTCCCGAGTAGCTGGGACCACAGGCGCCTGCCACAACGCCCGGCTATTTTTCTGTTTTGCAGTTCTGCCGAGGCCGGGTTTGAACCCGCCACCTTTAGTATATGGGGCCAGCGCCCTACTTGATGAGCCACAGGCGCTGCAAGTATTCCAACTGTTGGATGAAAGATGATGCTGAATAGTGGAGATGGACAAGATATTGGGCTTTTTGTTGCCCTCAGGAGCATGGAGACCACAGGGCCTAGAACACACTGGATACCCAATAAAAATATAATTAACATAATGAACAAATAAATGAAATCTGTTATTGGTCTGCCATCATAGTTCAACTTGGCTTAGTAGGTGACTGGTTAATGGCTTTTATCTCTGCCTGTTTACTATGTTTGGCAAGTTCCTTAACATTCTTTCATTTTTTGTAGGTCAAGAAAATAATTGCTATTTAATATTTGAAAAGCAAATAGATGTCTTGGAAAGTGAAGGACAGTCCTGAGGCTTTTTATTTATGGCATTGTTATCCTATTGTCCCCGTTTTACTCTTTACCTTGTCCTTGTGGTTCTAACCTCTGTACTGGGTGTGGTTTGGAAAGCCCAAGGGACCCTGGAAAGAAGAAATTAAATGACTTCTGCAATGGGCAGGTGCTTTGGAGACCATGAACACATTTTGTAAACAAAAGGTTTGGCCTCACACGTTTTTATTCATAGTGATCTATTTTATTAGTGGTGACAGAGAATCAGGGAAGGACCTCTATCATTTGTTGCTGGTTGCAGGCCAGGCCCTGCAAGGAGGCAGGTATGGGGAGAGGCCGATGGGAAACCAGGTCTGGGGAGGACCCAGCCAGGAAGGATTCTGACCCAGGTAACAATTCAGGAGCTTTGGACCTCAAAGGAAACTGACTTTATCCCCCACCTTTGCACTTTGGCTGTGTCTGTCTTAAAATAAAGCCACTTTAATAATCTGAGTTTATGAACATGTTAGGGTAGGATCATGACATTGGGTTTAGACCAGTCTGGTTTCTAGCTGTGCTGTCCCTCAGGTTTGGGGGCCGTGGACGCTGACAGTGAGTGAGGCTGTGGAGTCCTGCAGCCGCCTCCACTAGCTGAGCTCTGTGAGCAGCACGCTGGGAGTTTAGGAGGCATATTTTCATGACACATTGCTTAAAATATATTGTATGAGTGCTGTCTACGTGGTGGTGGTTAGAGTGGTCTGCCTGTCGTAATTTGGTGCAATATTCCTTATTTCTTTTTAGGAGATAAGATAAAAAATACAGAGAAGAAGAAGGGCTGGTTCTGTGTATGTGTGCGTGTGTTTCTGTGTGGGGGGGGGGGGGGAGAGAGGGAGAGAGAAGACAACGGGGGGGGAGGAGAGGCAGAGGGGGGAAAGAAAGGGGGAGAGGAGGAGAGGGCGGAAGAGAGACAGAAGGAGAGAGGAGGTGAAACAGAAGGGGAGGGAGAGAACTTAAGAGAAAACACATTGGCACCTTTGGAGAAGAGAAGGAAATATTTCAATGTTTTGAGAGAAAAAGACGTAATAAAATTGAAAAAATTGTCTCCTTATAAACGTTTTTTTCTCTTGAATTTTTAGAAAAGTTTTATTATGATTGTAAGATTATTTTGCAGTCTTGATGTAGTGGTTCAAATAGAACAGAATAAAGAAAAATGTGATAGAGATAAGATAACTTAAAAAGTTGAAGAGTGTCTCTCGAGAGAAGCCCCTGATGCTCTTGCTTTGGATGCTGCCGTTTGTCCTTGGCCTTCACTGTGGCGCAGGCTGGCGCAGAGCGTTGCTTTTGGCATCTGAGCGAATTAGCTTCAATTCTGCACTCTGCCGCCCATTAACTGAGTAACACTGTGTATAGGATTTAATTCTCTGAGTCTCCCTTCTGTCATTTGTAAAATGTCATCTGCGTACGGACCGAAGATTTCTCATGAGACGGCTGTATTACCTGCCCAGAGCGAATGAGCCCCGAATACAGTTCTCATTTCTCCACGCTGACACTGAACTGCAGCTGGAAGGATTCACAGCCATGTGTTGCTGCTGCTCGGCAGCCTGGCTGAAGTGTGAAAGGCGGCCTTGCACGGGAAGACTCAGGCGCAGAGGCTTGGACTTGGCATTGTTTCTTGTTTTTTCCTCTTCTCATCCTTTTGAGTCATGTCCTTGGAAACTGAAAAGTAACCTTTTCTTAAAACCTAGGAAGTGCTAGTGTAATGCACATAAGGGAAATACTTTTCTTGCACTTTGCATTCCTTCTGATTTAAAATAAGTTATCATGGAAGGATTTGTTTGTTTTTTCTTTTTTCAGTTCATTTATTTGGCTGCCCCTGGAGTGTACCTGTCGTAAAGAAGTCCACCGACCCAGAGCCTCTAACTGCAGCCACCTCCTCTATCTAACTCTCTCTCCCCACACCAGTATTTCCAGCCAGAACCATTCCAGGACCATGAACTGGACTCCTAGAGACCCCCCCACAGCCCAGGAGCTGTCACCTCATGTATGTGGCCCTGCAGGGCACGTTGGGCCCCTGCACTAGGGAGCTGTAAGTAAGAAAGCTTCCTTCTCTGCTGGGCTCAATTGCCTCCCAGAATTAAAGCCCAATCTGTGTCCCTGCCTACCCCCTTCCTTCTCCACTGTGACACTGGCCCTGGATGCCCACTATCTGCTGGGTGGTATTTCATTAGCTACCACTGTGTAGCTGTGGCTCCTTTTTTTTTTTTTAATTTCAGATTAATATGAAGGTACAAATGTTTAGGTTACATTGTTTTCATTTCTAAGGTAAAGTTCAAGCTGTAGTTGAGCCCTTCACTTGGGGGCGTGCTGAACACCCTCACCTTGTGCACAGCAGGTGAGATCCCACCAATTGCCCTCCGTCCTCCCCTCTCCACTCTTCTTTCCACTGTCCGCCTCCTTGTTAAACTATACTTGTTTTTTCTTTTCTGTAAGCACGTAGTTGTTTATATATTGTTTTCATATCTGTGCTGAATACACTGGATGCTCCCCCCCCCCCCATTCTTGAGATACTTTGCTAAGAAGAATGTGTTTCATCTCCATCCAGGTAAACACGACAGATGTAAAGTCTCCATCTTTTCTTATGGCCAAATCGTACTCAGTGATGAGCATATTCCCGTTTGTTAACACATTCATGGGTTGATGGGCATTTTGCAGTCGTGAATTGAGCTGCAGTACATATTCTGGTTCAGATGTCCTTGTGGTAAAATGCTTTTTGTTCTTTTGGGTCGATACCTAGTCATGGGATTGCAGGACCAAATGGAAGGTCAACTTTGAGTTCTTTGAGAATTCTCCATACTTCCTTCCATAAAGGCTGTATTAGTTTGCAGTCCCACCAGCAGCCGACTCTCCACATCTGCGCCAGCATCTGTAGGTTCAGGACTTTGAGATGTGGACGCCACATCTCACAGGTGCTCACTGTCTAGAGGGTGGTGCCTCACCAGCATTCAGCGAGGTAGCCCTGGCTCCTTTACAAACCCTGATGTACAAGAGCTTTTCAAGCCTCTGCTGTGTCACTTTTGCTAATACCGTGTTGGCAAAAGCAATTCAAGTGGCCCGGCTGGGAGAGGTGAGGATGGAGAGTGCATAGATGTGTGTTGCACCCTGGGAGGCAGATTCCCTGGGGCCCGTTTTTAGGATAACATAGGCAATGAAGACCCTCTGCGTCCTGCTCTCCTAACAGGTGGATATCCTCACTCGTGAGTCATACAGATCGGCTCGAGTGGTTTTTCCCTGTAGAATGTAGCCAGGAGTGGGCTGCTGGGGTATCTTTATGCTTTCACACTCAGATCTGCAGTTCTAGTTTATGTCCACTAGCTGTGCACCAGGGTCTCCACCTCTTCTCACCAATGTGTATTATCTGCCTTATTAAAATGTTATCATTTTTGATGGTTGTAAAGTGATATACTGATTATACCACATTTCTTTGATTACCTGTGTAACTGTTCTTATGCTTACTAGCCATTCAGGCTCGCTCTATGAATTGTATACTTGTGTTCCTATCCAAATGTGCCCATTTTCCAGTGAAGTTTATTCTTGTTGCTTTTTAGGTGCTCTTTACATATTCTAGATGTTTTGCAGTCCCTCATCTGCCAACTTTCCCCCCATGGTTTGTGGGGTGGACATTTTAAGTTTTCTTCCTCTTTGCCTAGATCATGAAACAATCTTGGTGCATTTATTTCTGTTAGCCTTTTGGTTTTATACTTTACACATAAGTCTTTAATTTATATGTGATATATAATAGTAATCCAACTATTTTTTTTTCCTTAAAGAGTACATGAGAGTTTCTTATCAACAGTTTCTAAAAATCTGTCCTTTATTAGTTTTCCCTATAAAATAGCAGGCAGATTTGTGAACTCTTTTCTGTCTCATGGGAATATTTGTCTGTCTCCACACTAGTGTAATTCTGCTTCTGTTCTACTAATTTCTGCTATGTTTTAATATCTAGTGGGGAGAGTTCTCTGTTTGCTCTTATTTTTTGAAGTTTACTTAGCTATTTGGGGACCCATATTATTCTTTATGTGTCTTAATATAAGTTTGAGGAATTCTTCAAAAATCTTCTTCTGGAATGTTAGTTGGGATTATATTGAATTTATAGGTTATTTGGGGGGCAAATTAACATCCATACAAGCCCATAAAAATTAAAGCAAAATGGTAGTAACCAGAAAGCATAGGAAAAATTGAAACTGTAAATAAACACATTACCCCTAAGTTCCTTGCTTAATAAGTGAGTTAAGGCAAACTTTCAAATACACATGTTAAATTGTTATTTCATCATGTACCAATTTTGTCATTTTATACTTTTACAAGAATTTATTCATTTTTCTCAGTTATCAAATGTATTAGCACAAAGTTGTTCATGATGTTCTCGTAATATGTCACATATATAGTGTATCTTCTCCCTTTAATCTAAATCTTGTTTGTTTTTTATCTTTCCTTTTAAAAAAATAATCTGGCCAGAGTTTGTTTTTTTTCTGTGTTTTAAGTAAATAGGTCTTGCGTTTGATAATCCTCTCTACTGCTTTTTATTCTTATATCATTGATTCTGTCATGATTTTAAAAAATAGCCTCTAATGTTTACTTTAGTTTAAATGATCATTTCCAAAACTTCCCATTTTTTCCCCGTTGTTAAGGCAGCACATGCTGAATGCATCATACTTTTCGTACTGTGGCCAAGAATTCTTTGCCAACTCAAGGTCAGAAGATTTTCTCCATTGTTTTCTTCTACACTTTTTATAGTTTAAGCTCTGACATTTAGGTTGATGAGGCATTTTGAGTTCATGTTTAAATATAGTATATGGTAAAGGTCTAAGTTCCTTTTTTGCTTGTTTTGTATATTCCTATCTAATTATCCCAGCAACAGTTGTTGAAAAGACTGTTTTTCCTTCCCATTAATTCTCTTCACACCTTTGTCAAAATTAAACTGATCATTATATAAGAACTTATTTCTGGACTCTGAATTTTATTCCGTTGATTTATGTGAGTATCCTGAGCCAGTGCCACACTGTCCTGATGAACGTAGCTTCTTAGTGAGTTCTGAAATCAGACAGTGTTAAGTCCTCCAATGTCGTCTTCTTTGTCAAATTGATTTAGCAACTATCGGTCCTTTGCATTTCCATAAACATTTTACAATCAGTTTGTGTACCCTACGTGAAAGCCTGATAGGATTTCAATTGGGAGCGAGGTAAATTTACAGATCTATTCTGGGAGAATACATGTTGACTATATGTAATCTTTTAATACTTGCACATGGTATATCTCCTCCTTACTCAGCTCTGTTTTGATTTTTCTCAGCAATGTTTTTCAGTCTTTCATATACCAGTCTTGTTATGTATTTTGTTAAACTTCTTCCTACTTCATTTTTTTGGATATCATTGTGTATAAAATTGTTTCTTAAAATTTCATTTTCAAAGTATTTGTTGCTAGCATATAGAAGGATAATTAATTTTTTGTATATTTATTTTGAGTTCCATGACTTTGATAAACGACTCATTTATTTGTTCTAGTAGAGAGAGTATAAGAAAGAGGGAGAGAGACTTCCCTGGGATTTTCTACATCTAAGATCACAAGGTAGTTTTACTTCTCTGTTTCCAAACTGGATGACAAGTTTTTTAGTTTCTATTTCTTTTGTTTCCTCTCCATCTGCTCCTCCTCTGTCCACACCTCTTTCCTCCTCTGTGTCGACCTTCTCTGCCTTTATGTCCTTCTCTTGTGACCTTGGCTAGAACCATTCAGTTCGATGTTGAGTAGAAATTCTGATCTTGTTCTCAAACGTAGAGGACAAAGCGTTAAGTGTTTCACCAGTGAGTGTGATATCAGCTGTGGGGTTTTCATAGACACGCTCTATCAGGCTGCGGAGCTTCCCTTCTGTTTCTATTTTGTGGAGAGTCTTTATGATGAATGGATTTTGGATTTTGTCAAATGCTTTTCCCATATCTATTAAGATTATGATGTGGTTTGCCTTTTATTTTGTTGATATGTTTATTATACTAGTTACTGTTCCAATGTTGAACCAACTTTGCTTTCTTGGGAAAATATCACTTGGTCAAAGTGTATAAACCTTTCTGAATGTTGCTGGATTTGGTTTGTTGTCTAGTTGTTCAGCATTTATTTGTCTGTGTTCAGAAGTAATATTGATGTGTAGTTTTCTTGTCGTGTGTCTTTTTCTGGCTTTGTAAACTTAGTAGGTATTACTAGTTAACTAAGAGACTGCTAGTGTCATTGAATGATTTGAGACACCTTCCCTTCTCTATTTTATGAAATTGTGAAAGATTGGTATTATTTCTTTCAATATTTGGTAAAATTCACCAGTTAAGTCATCTGGACCTTGGCCTTTCTTTGTGAGAAAATTTTTAATAAACTCAGATTCTTTTCTCATCATAGGTTTCTATTAGAATATACATTTTCTATTTCTTTGAGTCAGTTTTAATAGTTTGTATTTCTAGAATTTGCCCATTTCATCCAAGTTGTCTCATTTGTTAGCATATCATGGTTCATAAGATTTCCTTACAATTCTTTAAATTTCTCTAGGTTCATTAATACTCCCCCCTTTTATTCTTGATTTTGCTGATTTTTTTTTTTTTTTTGAGACAGAGCCTCAAGCTGTCACCCTGGATAGAGTGCTGTGGCATCACAGTTCACAGCAACCTCCAATTCCTGGGCTCAAGCGAGTCTCCTGCCTCTGCCTCCCAAGTAGCTGGGACTACAGGCGCC
>CAUYRH010048243.1:0-36902 GCA_963574655.1 Perodicticus potto | reverse complement strand
AGCAGCAGTGAGATTGTACTGCTCCCCAGCTGGTCCTCCGACGGCTGAATAAGAGATTCTTCGGGGACTGCACGGGAGGAACCCCTGTTAAAAGAGGGGATGATCTGAGTAGAACTCACGCTGTAATGCAGCCTTTTAGCCACCTGGAAATCAGATGAGGAAAGAGCCCAAACAGAATCAAAACGGGCTGCAAGAAGCCCTTGGGTATATCCCACCACAGGATGTTAAATTTACAAAAAAAAAAAATCTTTCTTTAATAATAAATTAACCTTATAACATTTTTACTTAAAGAATTTTATTGTTTTAAGCCTCTTGACTTTTATAATAGCATTTAGCTTAAAGCACACAATGTAAAGTTAGATGAAATATTTTCTTTTTTCATATCCTTATTCCGTAATATATTTTCTATTTTTAAATTGGTATATATATATATATATATTATTTTTTGCAGTTTTTGGCTGGGGCCGGGTTTGAACCCGCCACCTCCGGCAAATAGGGCCGGCGCCCTACTCCTTTGAGCCACAGGCACCACCCGTATTTATTTTTATTTTTTGAGCTTTGTTGTTAAAAACTAAGACATGGACACACCCATGAGCCTAGACCTACACAGGTCGGGACCGTTAGTCTGTCTGTCTTCCGCCGCCCTGTCTTGTCCCACTGGGGGGTCTGCAGGGGAAGTAACACCTGTCATCTTCTGTGACAATAACACCTTCTTCTGAGATGCCTGCTGAAGGACCTGCCTGAGGCTATTTCAAAGTTAACTATTTTTAGTAAGTAGCAGGAGTAAAATAATAATAAAATAACAGTGAAAGCATAGCATATTAAACCCATAACCCAATAACAGAGTCATTAACCATGACTGTCAAATCCTAGGCACGATATGTAACCACATGGGCTGTGCTTCTGTACAGCTTGGGAGATTAGTTTGCACCAGCATCAACCGTGAACACAAAAAGATGACATCATCTTAATTATTTAATTGCCTGTCTAGTCACTGTCTGTCTCTGCAGCCCTGGGAGGTGAGTGACATCCAGTTGGGGGCTGTGCCCGACTCTCAGTGCTGAATCCTGGCGTCTAGATGGCCCCTGGGACAGAACCCGTGATCCAAATAGACTTACAAGCCAGGTGATGACTGTAGGGACAGGGCAGTGGCTATTTTGGGTCCACCCTGGTTTTTTTTGAGACAGAGTCTCACTTTGCCACCTCGGTGGAGTGCCGTGGCATCACAGCTTAGAGCAACCTCCTGCTCTTGGGTTTAGGCAATTCTCTTGCCTCAGCCTCCTGAGTAGCTGGGATTGCTGGCACCTGCCTTAATGCCCAACTATTTTTTTGTTGTTGTTGCAGTTTGGCTGAGGCCAGGTTCAAACCCACCACCCTCGGTTTATGGGACTGGTGCCCTACTCACTGAGCCACAGGTGCCGCCTGGGTCCACCTGTTTTTAAGATAAGAAACATAAATTCCAGTCAAGCCAGTAAGTCAGTGAGTGAGGCTAAAATCCAAGATCTCCAACTCCCAGCCCAGTGCCCACACCAGCCTTGGAAGATGTGAACACTCATTCCGATGGTGTTTCTCAGCCAGGTGCCTTGGTACACACCAGGGGTCTCTAGTTTTATTAGTTTATGTAGCCAGGGTAGGATTATGATTTAATTCAAACAAAAAAGAAACCTCAGCTCTCAGCAGTTTTGATGCTGCCAAGACCATCTTCACGTTAGACTCTAAGTTACAGTAACTAGATCTCGGATATCCACACCCAGTGGCCATTCTCACCTTTGTCCCAGCCGTGCAGAGGTGAAAGAAATAGCATCTCAGGTCAGAGAGGGATAGGAAGGGTCCCCGCTGAGCAAGGGGAAGGATAAGGACCATGTTCTGCAGGGCCACAGGCTGTGGCTTGTTAGAGGCCCCTGGTTTGGGGCAGGTCATGGGGTTGGAGCCTGGATCCCGGCCTGTCCGTGGCTGAGTAAGTCCCAGCCCCTCTGGACCTTGTTTTCCAATGTCTACACTGAAGCCTGACCCCGTCTCCACATCCCAGGCTGCTGACTTGTCCGAGTCCCTTCCTCCTCTCCCCCTTCCTAGGTCCTTCAGGGACAGCTCAGAGACTGGGCTGGACCTGGGCCCGGCCCAGTGGCCAAACACTGACTTGGGTGGGCTGGAAGAAGAAGCAGCTGCCCAGGGATGCACGTTTTTTTCTCTGAAATCAGTGCCGTTCCTTGGGAGATCGTATCAAGACATCTGCTCCCAGATTCTTCCCTCTACAGACATAATCGATCCTCAGGATTGAAAGCCTTAAAGCCTCCTCCCCAGAACCAGCGGCTCTCTGAACACCCCGGCCCCCCACCTTGGAAGAGCACTTACAGGTGCTGAGTGCAGAGTCGCTGCCTGAGGGCACACTGCCTGCACAAGCACTCCCTGCAGGGGCGAAGCCACCCGCAGGAGACTCTGGATGTTCTCACAGACACCAAATCTGCAGGCTGAGGGCTATTCCCAGGTGCAGAGGGAGCAGCCAGTTCTCCAGTTTGGGAGGTGGACCTGAGGGTATGCAGCACACATCTGCAGCAACCAATACATTCTAAAAGTGTATATTATCATTTAAAATGGAAGAATAGTCACTGGTTACTAATTATAAGGAAAGGGATATAGAATTCGGGGCAAGATATAAAAGATACAAAACATTTTGGTTCAGTAAGTTTATTTCTCGGAATCTTGAACAGACACTAGAATGAGGTTTGCATAGTAGGAAAAATACAATCTCACCTGCAGTGTTCTGCTGGGATGGAGATTCCTGGGAGCCTCTCTGAGCCCCAGAGCAGAGGGTGCTCCTCTCAGACACCTGGGCGGGAGGAGAGTTCAGTGACTTGTCTGCTATGCTCAGGAGGTGCCTCCCATTAGAGTGGGGCCGTCAGAGGCACCTCCAGTGGCTTCCTAACCCTTCCAGTTGGCTCTTGCACTGCCCCCATCACTCTCCCCACTGCTTTGACTTTCATTTGAAAAATAGAAATGAGAATTCAAACCAGAAGCAAAAAGAAATGGGCAGCACCCACCTCTCTTCTTCCCCTACCCCACTCCAGGTCAAGTAGAGAAGGGAAGCAATGACTGGCTCCCTGGCACAGTCAGGAGGGGGTTTCTGTCCAGAGATGCTTTTATCTTTTATGTAAAATTGATATATTATGTGGGCTACAATGTTCCACTTCTTCAAGTTCAACCCAAGGCTGTTGTGAAAATGTCCATCCACTTTCCCCCGAAGCCATCAGTAAAACGATCTCTGGATAGAACATTTACCCATCTCTATTCCATGCTGCTGTTACCTCATTTCCATGCAGCCTGAAATCCACACAGGGCAGATGGGCCCCTGGTGTGTTGTCCTGGGCCTGCTCTGTCTAAGACCCCCATGTCCCAGTGGGCAGGACACTCATAGAGGTTCCACAGCAGGGGAGGAGGCAGCAGCTCTTCTGTATATTCTAGGCATTAGGCCTGGGGACCCCCTGCTTTCACCAAGGAAAGAACAGAGTCAGGGTGGCTGAGCAGCAGGTGGCTGGGTGAGCTCCCTAGGGATTGACCTCAGCTAGGATTCAGAACCAGCTTTATAACCCCAGATCCACCGTCTTTGCCCTGCATGAGATGAAACATAGGTACTATGTTAAAAACTAAAAAAAAATAAAAATCCTTAGGTGATTTGACTGAAAAGGCCAAATTGAAAATCACTGGAGTATCCCTGGACAGCTGGTCACCTTGGAGGATGTGAGCTCAGGAAAGGAGGCCACATCATAGCGCACTCATGGAGTCACTTTGAAGACAAGGTAGAGAACTGTGACTCTGGCTTCCCTGTAAGCAGAGAATGAACAACGACAGGCAGAAGCTTTGCATTTTGCGAAATGTTCCCAATATAAACATATTAATGTTTGGATCAAGGCAGGGCCCGGGGTAACTAAAAGGTTAATTAAGTACAGTACCATGTGCCATCTTAGATAAAAATCTGCTGTCCCCAACCCCCAGGCTGTGGCCTGGTATTGATCCATGGCCTGTTAGGAACCAGATCACACAGCAGGAGGCGGGTGGTGCTGAGCAAGAGAAGTCGCATGTGTGTTTACAGCTGTTCCCGAAGCTCGCATCACTGCCTGAGCTCCGCCTCCTGTCAGGTCAGCAGGGGAATTACTGTACTGTAAACTGTGCAGGCAACAGATCTCGGCTCACGCTACCTGTGAGAATCTAACGCCTGATGGTCGGAGGTGGAGCTGAGACTCTGACGGGGAGCCGCACAGCAGACAGACTGGCTGAATTCAGACAAACTTCTCTCTCTGCTGTGAGGCAGCCCAGGGTCATCCGTCTCCCCCCCACCAGAAACTACAAACTGCCCTGACAATCTCCCGCAGGACATCAGTCTGCCCTCCCTTAATGTGTTTTTCTTTATTATCTAGCCTAAGTTTATCTTACTTCAATTTAAAACTGTTTCATCAGCCAAGTGCGGCAGCTCACACCTGTCACCCTACCATTCTGGGAGGCCGAGGCGGCGGATTGCTTGAGCTCAGGAGTTCCAGACCAGCCTGAGCAATAGCAAGATCTCTAAAAGTAGCCAGGTGTTGTGGTGGCCGCATGGAGTCCCAGCTACTCTGGAGGCTGAGACAAGAGAATCACTTAAGCCCAAGAGTTTGAGGTTGTTGTGAGCTGTGACTCCACGGCACCCTATGGAGGATGACAAAGTGAGACTTTGTCTCTAAAATAAAATAAAATAAAATAAAATAAAACTGCTTTATCCAGTCATTCGTCCACGAAGATCAGTCACAGGAGGTGAACACCCTCTCCCTGGGCCCGCTACAATCACCTTCACTCACACTTCACTCACACCTGCAGCCTGACTCCCCATGTCCAACAGGACACTTTAAATATTTTTTAAATTTGGTCAAAGGTTCAAGGAGAAATTTTCCAAGCCCATGTCCTGTGAGTAAGGCCAATGGAAAACTGTAAGCAGCCAGTCCTAATCGAATTACAGATGGCTCAGACTCTTCTGGAATGAAGGTTTGTGTCCCCCAGCAGGTAGAGGACAGTGGCCAGCTGAGGTGCATCGTGGAGACAGAGCATACGGAATGGGGAGTGGACGGTGGCTGTGAAGGCCAGCCGTCCCCGCGTGACCAGCTATATCATTTAGGTACACTCTTCCTTATTCTGTTAGGAATATGTTTCTGCGGGTGGAGAGAATATGTTACCTTTTTATAACTTAAATTATCTAAAACACCTTTGTTTGATACTCACCACAAAAATGTTGGAGGAGGCAACACAACCGTGTATTCCCCCTGTCTCATGGAGCGTCCCAAGTTTAGAGGGTAAGTAAGCCTTTGCACAATGTCATATGGCTGGTGATGTTAGACTTGTCCCCAGGCCATGGGTTCAAGGCCTTGAACTTGTCACCATTGGTACAGCTCAGGCTCCAAGGTCCTTTGGTCTCACTCATAAAGGGAAGCCCCAGTTCTCCTCCCCTAGCCTGGAGTCCAGGGCTGGAGGCAGGAAGGGTGGGAAAGGAGAAAGCACTTCCTCTCCGCCAATTCCCAGGACAACCCCTACAAATTTCAGCCTCAGTGGGCTCCCTGATCCCAGGCTGGCCTCCTATGGGTGTCCCCCCAAGGCAAAGTAATCGGCCCTGGGGACACCCAGCAGAGCACCCCACTGCCCTGCTCCACATCCCAGGGCCCCACCTCTCGCTTAGGCATTGTGGGGCCCTGGGCCCTGGACCATCCTCTCCATCCCATCCTCTCCCACTGCCCCTGGTGTCCCTGGTGCCCTGGGCTGCCCAGCCCCTGCCTCCTTCTTCCTGTAATCCCAAGAACACTGTAGGTGCACTCCTGCCTCAAGGCCTTTGCACGTGCCATTTTTTTTCAGCCCAGAATATTCTCTTCCAAGTGAGCCAGCCTTGTCTCATCAGCTGTACCTGTATCGACGGTGGCCTTGGTCAGTGTGTCCAAGGCAGCAACATCCCCTCTGTGACTGACTTATCTTCCAGGCAGGGGCTACCTGCTCATCTGTGTAATAACTGACTTGTTTGGCTCACTGTCTGTCTCTCCTCACTGAAAAATAGCACCTTTGAGGATGTGGAACCTCGTGACTTTTGATCCTTACAGTTTCTCCAGCCTCCAAAGTAGCAGGTTTTCGGTGTACGTTGGGAGGATGTTGGTTAATGAAAGAATGAAATGTTACTCATTCTGGGACGTTGTTTCCTGACGATCTCATGCCCCCTGCAGCATAAAGTAGAATTGCCTGTGATTCCCCTGCACAGCCCTGCCTTTCCTCCTAAAGGCAGGGACTGGCTTTCCTAACGATGTGCTTGTTCCTCTCCTCACTGGGGTGTGACGTCCCTGCGGGCAGGAGCTGCCTCTGCCTCTTCCTGACCTGATCCCCAGCCCCACACAGAACCTGTGGGTGTGGGGCTCAGCTTGTGTCTGGTGCAAGGAAAGAAAGAAGGGAGGGAGGGAGGGAGGGAGGGAGGGAGAGAGGAAGGAAGGAAGGAAGGAAGCTGATTCCATGAGTCTGACAGTTTTCACTGTGTTCTGTGAGTCCTCCCAGCAAAATACCAAACCGAAGGATGTTTTTGGAATCTCCCAAATTTACAACTGGAGTCTGAGGGGAGGGCAGGCTTGTGGGGGGTGTGCCCTCAGACCTTGCAGTCCGGATGATGTGGCAGGGTTCATGTTCCAGAGAACAACTGGACGGGACACAAGGGCATCTGCACTGAGAATGTGGACCAGGCCGTGCACACTGAGGGCACAGCTGGCCTGGGGGATGGGGCCAGATGAGGGAAGACAGGCTTGTGTCAAATTACAATGGTGCTATAAGTGTGCTAGGGGAGCAGTACATGCACACACAGACACACCCATTCACACATCTACACACAGACACACAAACCCACATGCACACACAGACACACATAGACACACCCATTGACACAGATGCACACATACATGCGATCCCATGCACAAGTGTACATAATATTTATACATACATACATGTGCACAAAAGCCTCTACCCACACACACTCTATCACACCAGAGCTTTGAAGAATCCGAGAAAGACAAGTGAATGACCCACCTACAGTTATTCTGAGTACATGGAATGTGCATTTTTAGATTCCTCAAACCTCTACGAGAGACTCTTCCCAGCAGAGATGGGGACCCACCCGGGCAGGAGAGGGTGAAGATATTGGGAATCCCCGGGCTGTGAGCAGGGAGGCAGGGTCAGGCCATGGGTCTGACAGGTGGCAGGGAGGCCTGCTGGGCTGTCCTCCTTGGCTGCAAGATGGGTCTCCGTCTCCATTAGCCTCCTCCAACCCCCCGCACCCCCAGACCCCAACACACCCTAGTAGCCAGTGGGGAGGGGCTGCAGGGCTCAGAGAGCCTGAGAGCAGAGCAGGGACTTACAACAACGGCTGGAAGGGAGTGAGTTGCCAGCAAAGAGAGGACCAAGATGCTCTCTCTGTTATTCTTGAGTTTCGCTCAGAAGTAAAAAGTGGGGAAACCACACTAATGTTACACTTGTTTCTGCTAAAGGCTTCCTCTGAGGACAAGGTCAGTGCAAGCGCAGGAGCCCTCCAAGGGCAGTCCTATCTGCGAGGGGCATGGACCCTGCTGCCCGGTGTGTGCCTCTGCCTGACGCCACACGGCTCAGCTATAGCCAGGGCACCCCAAGACCTCACACCGGCTCTGCAGCTCCCCCCACGCCTGCTCCCGATGCCCTTCCTGTCAGCAGCTCTGGCTCCTCCTGGCTCTGGGCCTGTGCTCACCATTCCCTCTTGAAATCTTCCCAAAGTTCTGGCTTCAACATCCCCGCCACCCCTCCTGACACAGTCCACGCTGCTCCAGCTGCTACTCTCTGCTTCAGAGTCTTTGAAAAACAGAGCCTGGGGCAAAGTCTCATGTGACAATAATTCATCCGATGAGCCCAACCCTGGGAAGGACATGCGGGGCAAAGTGACATGAGGAGGGGAGCAGTGACACTGCTGGGCGGCAGGTGTCCCAGGTTTGATTTCTAGTGTCAGGACAGGTGAGGGGGCAGAAGAAAAATTTAACTACCCACCTCCCTCATTCTGCCTCCCGCCAGCAGCACCACCTCAGAGACTTTGCCCAAACCTGGGGCACCAGGGAGACCAAGATCCCAGAAGCCAGCCCACCAACCTGCCAGCTATCCGCTGGCTGTGTGCTGTGTCCGGGTCTATGCAACCAGCAGCTGCTGGTTGCAGGGTCTTAGGCACCTGAGCATTGCTGGCTTGGCCCCAAGAGGAGCGCTGCAGAGGAAAAGAGAGGAGGAATCAGGGTACGGTGGGTGTTGCCCAAGGCCCCGAGAGCAAAGGTTTAGGCAAGAGCTTAGAGGGTGAGAGATGACAGCGCCAAGACCAGCTCATTTATATGAAAAATCAGGCTTCGGAGTAACCCTGTATAAAGTGAAAATGCATCTCTGTTTTAACTTCCACCCTTTTTGTTTGATGTGGCCACAAAGTCATAAAACCCTCAGTTCTCTGCTCATGTCCTCTGATTCTCTGGGTCACACCGTGGTGGCCTCTCATTCATTTCTCCTCTCCCCCACCTTTCCCTCACCTCCTCTCTCCATCTCCCATCACCATCCCTCCCTCCTGTCTGCACCTGGAGCCCCAGGGGCTGAGAGTTCATCTCTCAGGGAGCAGCTGAGTTTTATGAGCTGGCCCAGAACCTGAGGAGTCCACCATGGGCCCTACTGTCCCCTGGGTGGCCTGGCCAGCAGCAGGGCAGTGAGCCGCCAAGCCTCTCTCTGAAGCCAGTGCTCTCTGAGGGAGTCAGGGCAGCACCAGGCTCGGGGACGGATGGCTGGACTCAGGTGAGCCGGACCCTGCCTGCAAAGTTGGCTCTGACCCCACCGCCTCACGCCCCTGCTCCCAGAAGTTGTGCTTGTGACCGAGGAGGAAACTGCTCATCCAGCACTTTTAAGATTGTTACACTTAGCAGAACGTAAAGCCCTATTTTTACAGATAAAGCAAATTTGTATAGATTCATGCATGCTCTTTAATTAGAACAAATACTCTTGGCCATACAACAAAATAAAATTGATGATTCACTGACAGCTAATCACTTCCAAGAAACAATAGATGTACTTAAAATGAAGATATACTTCATGGTGTGTTTTTTCTGCAAAAATACCCACTTCTAGCTGATTGAATAATGCATTATAATGATTAAGCTGTTAGTTCCAAGTATGTTCTTTAGAATTTATGAAGCAATCTGTCCTCCGAGCAGCCCAGGGAGGAACTTGAATGGTGGTGCAGTTAAGAGAGAAGTGGGCAGGAGTGGTCAGCCCTGGGGGCTTCTGTCAGTTTTAAGTGGGAAGAGCCTGAGGGTCTCCAGTATTGGGGAGTCTCTGCACAGTCCCAGAGCAGGCTTTCTATGGCATATTCATCACAGCAGACACAGGGAGGGCCACCCACTATCCTCCAGCTCCCGGAGCCAAAACCAGAACCAGAGGACCCTGGCACAGGCTGTAGTTGCTGGGATGTAAACTAGACCTTGGGCAGGAAGCCCCACTCCTACCCCTCCCTGGGTCTGGGCCTTAGGAGGCTGGGCCGGCAGAGAGGACTGTGACCAGGGCCTGGATCCTGTGAGTCAAGTCAGCCCCTAACCAGGAGCACAGACACTGGATGATTTCAGAAACCCCACAGGGCTGGAGAAGCTGGAAGTTAAATTAATGCCATTGCCTCCCACCACTCAAATTATTTCATGCCGTGGTCTTCCTCGATCATGATTTTTGTCCCTGTAAAAAAACTGAGGAGTTGGAGAGGGGAGAAGAGGAATGTGGAGAGGAGGAGAGGGGCAGAAGGGATGGGGAATGAGGAATTCTGAGCTACAGAAAAAGGTATCTGCTTCCCATGGGCCTGTGGATGCTGTGTGCGCCATGGGTCAGACAAACCACATCTCTCACATCCAGCCGCTTATTCTCTCTTCAACACCAGAGAGTTCTGGCCCCCTGCCTGGAGCCTCCCCCAACCCACACAGCACACTCATAGTTCGAAGCCCTGGGAATCAGAAGAACCAACTACGTTCCTGGCTCAGTTCAAAGGCCTGAGGACCAGTAACGCTGAATTCAGGGGGAGACCAATGTCCCAGCTCCCGCCGTCCTTCTGAGAGAGCGAACTCGCCCTTCCTCCACCTTTTTGTCTACTCAGGCCCCCAGCTGATGGGATGATTCCCCCTTGCCCTGCAAAGGCCGTTGGTTTCACTCTGTCAACCAATTCACATGTGAGTCTCATCCGGAATCACCCCCAGAGATACCCTAAGAAATAGCATTGAACCAAATACCCGGTTTGGGCACCTGATGTCCCAGTCAAGCTGACACATAAAATTATCGTCACACGTGGTCCTGTGTCACCTAATTGTTAATTCTTAAGTCTAAATTTAATCTCTGCTGAGCTCCTAAATTTGACATATGCGATTGGGCCTAAATTGCAGCAGGACAAACGCATCTCCTTGGGTTCACATCTCACTGGGGCTGGACACAGTTGGTGAAAGACTCTTGGCACCAAGAAAGATATCAAATTAGCTCTGCTTCTCGACTCTAGGACAAGATTTAAACGTTCAGAGATAGGAATATTTGAACTTATACTGTGAAATGACAGTAAAAAGGAAATTTTTAATACTTTGAAGCACAGGAGGAAGAGGTGACCAAACCCCGAGATGGTCTCTGTGGGTGTCACACAGAAGACAGCAAGTTTTGCCTCATCTATGTTTTTTGCTTCCTCTTACAGGATCGTAAGCTGCATTGGTAACTATTCTCGCTGTGCTTTATCTGGATAAGATAAACCCGGGCGCAGGGCACTTTTTCTTTGACTTACTAAGTAAAGTTAGAAGTGGAGAGAGATAAAGAGGACACACAGAATAAGAGTTTTCAAAGGGGGAAAGACAGAGGCCATTGCTAGTTTGTGGGGTTCCAGTGAATGACCCTGAGTGCCTGTTCCACTCAGATTTTATTGAAGGCTATTTGTTCATTTATCCCAAAGGGTAAGCTGAGGAAGGGAACAAAGACATCAGCAGTTTCTCTGAGTAAGCATATTAGTTCTTATTCTATTTATAATCATTAACTCCAAGGTTCTGAGCAGCCTTGAGAAATCTGAAACCTGAGCCTTGTGTGGGGGAAGCCTCCTGTCTGTGTTCACACACACAGATTCCCTGGGGGAAGTTAATCCCCATTAGTTCAGTGTGGAGCAGATGCTCTCATGGCATCAGACTCCTCTGAAGAATTGGTGGAACAGAAGAATTTTCCTCTGATCTCCACCCAGAGGCATCTTCCTCCATGATAAGGGGGTACAAGCCCCCCCAACCATATTGCAGGGCTGGAGCTGTTCCCTTTATCTCTGCCCTGGTCATAATACAAATCCCCACAATAGGTATTTGCTTTGACCATTGACTGGGCAGAGGACAGCCTAGTTAAGGTTCCTTGCCAGGCCTTGCCATAGCCTCCTCTATGGGCCACTATCTTCTTTGGAGGTTTTACAGACCCAGCAGGGGTGTTTTCAAGGTGTAACCCCTATAGGCCAGGCTTCTAGGAAAACCAGAAATTGCTCAGATATGTAATTTAGTTGACAGTTTAAAAGAAAACCAGCTCAACTGTTTTTATTCTACCTTGTTCAGCTTATTTCTCTGTTTTTCCCTTTTTCTAGGGGTATTTTCCTTTGCCAAGAATGGGGTCTTTGGTCCCCATTCTGCCTGCAGAAACACAGGGAAATATTTATTGAGTACTCAGTGTGTGCAGCACACAACCCTGCATGGCTGACGTTGTCACCATTCTGAATTTTGGGATGAGAAAACTGGGGCTCAGAGAGGTTGCATAGCACCTATGTACTAGCTGGATGTGAGGAATTGTATAGTTCAGAGTTCAAAAGAAGCAATTATGGAATAAGTACTTATTTTTTTATAATTTTATCTTGATATAATTTCAAAAATTTTAAAATAACTTGCAAGAATTGGGCAAAGGTAATTTATGCCATTACCTAAATTTCCCAATTGTTAGCATGTACCTTCTTTTCTCTGCCTATAGACATATTTTTAATTAATTACTTTTTATTGTAATAAATAATTTTAAAGTAACTACTTTAAATAACATACATTTTGTTAAACTCCATCTTTGTGGGTAAAAAAGAGAAAGAAATTAAACAAAAATTAGGTAAACTATTACTACCAATTTCTTGTATACTTTTCAGAGATAATCTGTATAGAGAAAATAAATAGGGTGGCGCCTGTGGCTCAGCGAGTAGGGCACTGGCCCCATATACTGAGGGTGGCAAGTTCAAACCCAGCTTCAGACAAACTGCATCAAAAAATAGCTGGGCGTTGTGGAGGGCTCCTGTAGTCCCAGCTACTCAGGAAGCTGAGGCAAGAGAATCACCTAAGCCCAGGAGCTGGAGGTTGCTGTGAGCTGTGACTCCACGGCACTCTACTGAAGGCGATAAAGTGAGACTCTTCTCTACACCAAAAAAGAGAGAGAGAAAATAAACACACACACAAACACACAAGTAAATGCCCATTGTTTACAAATGGGAACACACTTAGACAGTGTTTGCATTTTTAGCCCTTAGAAGAATATCTTTTTTTTTAATTCTTTTTTTTAAATTTTTACATATACACAAAAAAGAAGAATATCTCTTTTTTTTTGTAGAAACAAAAACCACGTAAAGAATGAATAAAGATAAATACATTCAGAAAAGAAAACAGACGATTACTGCATCGAGATATCAAGCAATATTAGCAATAATAATGCCAAGAAAGCAATGTACACATTGTCAAATAAGACATTATAGAGCGCTTTGACTCTGAGGCTCACTGTCTAAGCGTGTTCCCATTTGTAAACAATGGGCATATACTTGTGTGTGTGTGTGTGTGTGTTTATTTTCTCTATACACATTATCTCTGAAAAGTATACAAGAGATTGGTAGTAATAGTTTATCTAATTTTTGCTTACTTTTCTTTCTCTTTTTTTCCCCATAAACATGGAGTTTAACAAAATGTATGTTATTTAAAGTAGTTACTTTAAAATTATGTATGGTACCTTAGAAGAATATCTTTGAGATTACTTCCCATCTGAACATACCTCTTAATTTTTAACATCTGCAACCCATTGCCTAAGGGAACCTAATTCCATCTATCCCAACATTTATGTGTAATGCTATTGCCAATCTTTGGCACTGCAATGAACATGTTTATATGCACAGTTGTCCTTTGGTATCTTAGAACTGTTGCTACTAAAATTCACAGATGCTTAAATACCACCTGCATAAAATGGTGTGGTGTTTGCATGTATCCTATGCACTTTCTCCTGTGTGTTTTAAATCTCTAGCTTTCTTACAATACCTAACACAGCGTAAATGTTATATAAATAGTTCCTATATTGTACTGCTCAGGGAATAATGACGAAAAAAATATTGCATATATGCAATACAGATGCAGCAATCTGAACTGAAAAAAAAATTTTTTTTAAATATTTTCAACCATGGTTTGATGAATGTATAAATACAGGACCCACAGATGTGCAGAGCCAAGTGTACATTTGTGTGTACTTATACAAATATACCTGTAAGAAGAATTCTTAAAAAGAAAATGTGCCTTTCCAATAAATTTTACACCAATAATATTGAGACTCGGGTTTACCATTTGTAAAATAAAGACAGCTAATGTAAAAGAAAGCAAAAAATGTGTTGGACAAAGCTTGTTCTCATGTAAAATAAATCCCATCTCTAGTTTTGCTTGATCCTCTTTTCATCTGGTGATGTCAACCAACTGGCATTACCACATAATTATTTATTTATTATTTCCAAAGAAATTTAAATGAAATTGAGCTTAAAAAATATTTTTTTCTCCAAAATAAGAAAGTAAAATACTGCCATTATGTAACAAAATAAAGGCCACCCACATGAATTTGCAACTAAAAACCAAACATAATTTAAAAAATTCTTAGTTTCACAAATTTTCCTATGTTTAATTTATATGTGATCTTTTGCTATCATAGTTGTAGTTTAAAATAATTTTGGAGCCATTCTACAAAGCATTGCAAAGCCTTAGAAATTAGTATTTCTTCTGTTTTATTTGTGCTTAATTTGCTGATCCTTTTCCAGTTTTCTTAAATTGGAAACTGAGGTCCATGAGAATGACATTATATAGTTGTTTGGTACCTTATAAACACTAGTGCTATGTATTTATTTATAAGCACTGTTTTAGCTGCACGCTTCAAAATTTTGCATGATTTTTGTATTTAGTTAAAAATAATTTCTAATTTTACTTTCAATTTCTTTTTATGAAATGTATTTCTTTTTTTCCTTTTCTTTCTTTTTTTTTTTTTTTTGGATATGTTTTATCTAGCTTTGGTTTCCAGGTAATATTATCCAGTGTTTTTTCTCTATTTGTTTTTTAAGTTTGTATTAGATAGATACAAATGTTGGATATAATTCACCAGTAAAGCCATTAAGTGCTTGGACTTTCTGTGTGGGAGGTGTGGAGGGTAATTTTAAAATATTAACTTAGCGCGGTACCTGTGGCTCAAAGGAGTAGGGCGCCAGCCCCATATGCCGGCGGAGATGGTGGGTTCAAACCCAGCCCCAGCCAAAAACCGCAATATATATATATATATATATATATATATATATATATATATATATCTTAAAATATTAACTTATTTGTTTTTATTTGGTATACACCTATTCATATTTTCTATTTTTTAAGTCAGTTCTGATAATTTTTTCTAATTTTTTCTATTATCTAGTGATTTTCTCTTTTAATGTATGCTGAGTTTATAAACATAAATTTATTCATAAAATTTCCTTATAATTTCTATGAGAGTGATGTGACATCACTTCTAAGTTGATTTTAGTAATGTGTTGTGAGAGAACTAAACCCAGTTATTCTTCCTAAAGTGATGTTTCTGTTTCTGTTAAACACTGATCATGAAAAATGTGTAATCGCTGTAATAGTTAAGCTTAACCTTGAACTTTTCATTATACTCAACAGAGTACTTATTTGCAGCTACCTGATTGACTGTGACAAAAGCAAAACATCAAGGACAATCAATAATGTGTGTGGGAAACACAACAAATTCATCTCAAGATATGCAAAGGGAATATGATGCCTGGGCTTGCAGCAAAAGTTGCTGACCTGTGACATTAACTGGGGGGGGGGTAGGGGTGAATTGCAACAAAGTTGTAGTCACATGTACGGTAAGAAAGAGGGCATGCACCTTAGCAGCAACAGCTGTAACCATATGCACAACAAATTAATCACTTCGCTAGGCAGAAATAGCTAAGGCAGATACCAGGTAGATTAATAAACAGCATGTGTTGAAGCCCATGTTTCCCATATTAGCTACATCAACACAGAGAAACAGACACGTCTGCACATCCTGCTACACAGCGTGACATGTTTTCTAACTTTTTCCTTGCAACTTTTCCTCTTATACTTCTTTGTTCTGACTTCCAATAAATTTCTGTTCAAAGCCGGAGTCAGGGCCGCACTCCGACGGTGTCTGGCCCTCCAGGATTCCTGGGTTACAGCACTTCTGAGCTGTCTCCTCATGCTGTGTCACTCCCAAAAGCCAAGAGGCTCCACCTTGCTTCCACCTGTGCCTTCTCTGGGTTTTTTTTTTTTTTTTTTTTTTGCAGTTTTTGGTTCGGGCTGGATTTGAACCCGCCACCTCTGGCATATGGGGCTGGTGCCCTACTCCTTTGAGCCACAGGTGCCACCCATCTGTTTTTCCTATTGATGTCAGAAAAACATTTGACACTGTTTTTTATTTTCCCAGGGAAAAAAGTCTTGGTTTCATTGACCTTTATTTTTTTAATCTCTTTTAGATTTCATTGATTTTCACTCTGTCCTTTAATTTCCCTTCAACTATTTATATTGAATATCATTAGCTCTACTTTCCTAGCTTTCTAAAGTGAATGTTTAGGTATTTAGACTTTTCACTTTTGTTCTTTTCTAATGTAAACATTCAAAGCTATAAATTTCCCTTTAAGAACTATTTTGACTGCAGCTGTTTAATTATAATTTTAATTCAGTTCAACATATTATTATACCTAATGTGAGTTATTTAGAAGTATGATTGATATTTACATATTTGCTCATATCTCAAAGTTCTTCTCATTAAACTTTATTTAAATTCTATTTTGGCCAAAATATATATTTCATATTTTTTAATCATTATACATTTGTTCAAACTTATTATATGCTAGCATACAGTTTATCCTGGAAAATGTTTACATGATTGAAAAAAATCATTCAATATAAAAATAACTGTTATTAGGCGGTAGAGTGTTCTCTTCATGTCAATTAATACAGAGTCCTTAATCATGTTGTTCCAGTTTAAAAAAAGAAACAAAACTCTCTACTGATATCTTTCTACTGCTTCTATTAACTACTGAGTAAAGACAACTGAAATCTACTATATGTGTTGAATTGTGCTGTTCCCAGAATTGCAGGAGTCACCTATGCTGGAGGTGAATTTTTTCCACCCTGACTGGAGGGAACAAGTTCTAAGAGGCTATAAAGTAAACTGTCACTCAGGGAGTTTGGGTCTTTGATTTCTGAGTGGTGGGCTCAGTCATCCATCCAGACGCCTCTGGTACTTCTTGTCCAACCCTGAGACACCCTGATAGCCCAGCATAGGAGTAAGTGTGCAAGTGTACCTGTGTATACACACACACACACACACAGCTCAAAGCAGTTCACCTATAAATACAGGAAGATGCTGAGGTCTACCAGGAGGAGATAGAAGTAAGACCCTCTATGAGATCCTTTGGCTGTAGAATATCACTGTGTCACCTAGGGAAGCCAAGTCCCCAGCTCCCGGAGTGGACAGCACCAGGACACCCTGCTTACTAGGGAGGCACCTGCATAGACCCAGTGACTGTGAAGAACTAATGAGGAAGCTTTCTGGTTGAAACAGAAGACGGAGTACCCATCAGGGACTGAGTCCCCAAACGCAACTCTGCCTGTCCCCTTTGTGCTCACTGCAAAGGATGTTGTCTCTGTCTCTCCATCTGTCGAAGACCTTTGATGTGGTCACAAAGTGAGCAGGTACGTCTGCACACCTCAATAGCCCATGTGTGTGAAAATATGTGTGTGTGTGTGTGTGTGTGTGTGTGTGTAATAAGCTCATGCATTTGAAAACAATTTGGGAAAGCATAAAGTAGTAATCCATTAAATGTCATGGTAAAGATAAGGATCCAGAGTCTCTGTTGTGGTGAGGCTGAAGGAGAAAGATGAACAAACAAACAAGCAAACAAACGAAAAAGGTAGAAAGCTTTGACAGATACACTTCAGATGTGCAAATGAATGTGGCCAGACAGTACCACAGTCGTACTACAGTTCGTACAGTTCATTACCAATAGAAAGAGTCCTTGAGCTTCAGTGAATTCAAAGAAGGTGGCATGGAGACTTTACGTCTTTTGTATTAATCTGGATGGAGTTAAAACATATTCTTCTTAGTCAAGCATCACGAGAATGGAAAACAAGTATCCAATACACTCAGTACCAATCTGAAGCCAGTGGATGATCTAATACAGGCCCACACAAGAGACACACTCAATTCAATTCAAGTTGGGGATAGGGGCATGGGGTGCTCCCACCTAACGGGCACAATGTACGGGTATATGGCACACCTCCTGGGTGAGGGGCACAACTACCAACAGGGTCTCTACCCAACAAATGCAAACTCTGTAATGCAATTGTACCCTCACATTAATCTGAAATAAAACCCAGAATAAAACAAACAAACAAAAAAAACAAAGAAGGTGATCTGGAATTCTACATTTAAACTAAATTGGTCTAAAGGGAGAGAAGCTAAAACTACAAGGAGAAAGGTGTGGGTTGGACATGAGAATGAACTTCCAAGCTGAAAGTGAGTAAGCCGTAGAACATGAGTTGGGAGACTGAGGGTGTCTGTCTTCTGAACAGGGGAAGCTTCTGAGACACGAAACATTCAACAGAGGAGCCTTGAGACCCATAGAACTGAAGATGTGTAATATAGGAAGTGTCAAAGGAGCTCTACGCCCGTAGCTCAGTGGTTAAGGCGCTGGCCACATAACCACATACACTGAGGCAGGCGGGTTCGAACACGGCCCAGGCCTGCTAAACAACAATGATAACTGCAACAACAACAACAAAATAGTTGGGTGTTGTAGTGAGCGCCTAGAATCCCAGCTACTTGGGAGGCAGAGGCAAGAGAGAATAGCTTAAGCCCAAGAGTTAGAGGTTGTTGTGAGATGTGACGCCATGGCCCTCTACTGAGGGTGACATAGTGAGACTCTGTCCTCCTCCCCCAAAGAAACAAAACAGAAGCATCATATGAGTGCTAGCCACCAAAGGATCACCATGCCCTGCCCTCACAAGTACTATCTGTTGGACGCTAAAACACCCCTTTCCAGCGTGCCCCATTTCAAAAATGAGGAAAGCAAAGCTTCCAGAGGTTAAGTAACTTAATGGAATTTATTATGTGGCCTTCTCTCCTAGGTCTAGAGCAATGGCACGTTGTCTAAGGCAATCTGACTTCATTATCCTTAGGAATTAAAGGAGGGATGGGGGACTCGCCCAGTGCCTGACTTTCAGGGACCCAGCCTCAGATACGCTGAGCGTAGAGGACGGTCCCACCGTAACTCAGACAGGAATGCTCCCGAGGACACGATGATCAATTTTTCTTCCTCAGTGTCACTAGTTATGGGTCTGGAGATGGGAGGGGACTAGGCTCTGGGCCATGAAAACACCGCCACCAGGCAGATGATTTAGCAGAAGCACCATGTGTTACATGAGAGAGTCTCAGTTGCAGGGGTAATGATTTCCTGGTTCTCATCCAAAAGCATCAATAAATTACGGGCCGCCGCGGAACACATTAAAATGATAAATGACCTCTCCTGCTCTCAGTAACTTACCGATCAGGGTGGGGATACAGAAGTGTTTGTCTTAAAACAGGCAAAAATGTAAACCAAGCTAAACTCTTGAGGACTATAATTCAGACACTGGTGGATTTTGTGATCCGAGGGAGGCGATATTCTGAGGCAGTGGAACATGGCACAGACGTAGACCAGGGCAGGGGTCGGCAGAGTGACGGGGACCTGGCCGAGTAGGATTTTGCTCCAAGTCTGGGGCTGAGCTTCAGATCTTGGCTTTGAGAGCAACCTTCAGTCCACTACCTTGGACAAACCTTGTGCCAGCGTGGAGTAAAATACCCTCCTTCACAGCATAGACACAGGTCACTTTGTGTTTGCTCAAGGCTATAAAATCTGTAAAATTATGAAATATCTGTATTGTTCCTTAGTCCTAGGTCTCACCACTGTACAATTCTACTTTCTGGGCAGTAATGGATGGAATCCTCAAGGCCACCCTTTGTGTGGGGCTGCAAAGAACAGATGGGGTGCATCTGCCGATCTGCCTCTCATGCCCTGCTTAGGTGACACAGGGATGTTCCTGCCACCTTAGAAATTAGCCAAGGAGACCCTGCCCTCACCCACCACCTGAGGGGGGTGCAACTTTCCTGCCTGAGACACACAATTGTCAGATAATTCACTGTGTAGTTGTGTCTGTTTGCAAAAGCAGGCAGATCCCTAACCTGTACCCCTCCAGCTTTACTCACTAACACTTCATGGCTGCTGGCAGATGACAGCTGCAGACTCTTTGCTGCTTCTCCAACTGAGAGATGGCATCCAATTCCTCTGCCCTTGAATCCAACTGGGCTTTGTGACTGCTCAGCCAAGAACAATAAGATAGACAGTGCTTTGCACAAGTCTTCAGACCTGAGATTTAAAAGACTGGCAACTTGCACTCCCTGTCTGCTAGAACACGTGCCTCACTACCTTGAGACAGCTGTGAGGAAGCCCAGGACAGGTTCCTGGAGTGGAGAGAGAACAATGCCCCGCCAGTCCTATCCTTCCCAGCCATGTGAGCCTGAAAAACAGACAGAGGAGTGGAAAATCTGTCTCACACATTCCAGCCCAGCAGGTGGCCGTGGAGAACCAACAAGAAGCTCAGCCAGTAGCCAAAATCGACACCCACAAATACCACATCAGTTACCTTGTCCCAGCCACCGCCAAATGTTCCGACCACACCTCCTTTGCCCCTCATGATAGAACAGAGTTATGCTAGCTCTGGGTACTATGCCCTAATTCTTTTTATTTCTCTGCTACACCCCCTTTTATAAATTAAATCACAACTGTATACATTAATGCATTTATAGGGTACAATGTGCTGATTTTATATACAATTTGGAATGTTAGATCAAACTGGTTAACATCGCCTTCACCTCACTTACTTAATTATTGTGTTAAGACATTTATGCTCTACACTTAATAGATTTGACATGGGGGAGGTTGGATGGAGGGAGGGTAAATGGAGCAACCACATCTATGATGCATATTGCAAGGGTACATGTCATGCCCCAATTCTTGAGACGTTGGAGTGTAAGCACCATGATGGCTGTTGTCTGAGGCCACTAAGTCTTAGACTGGTTTGATACATAGCAACAGATAGCTAAGCCAAGCAAACGCATAGAATTTTTGTGCATTTAAAAAATAGCAAAATCCTAGGTCAGGTGGTTTCTCTACATCGGTAACCTCTGCTACCTTAGAGACCAAAGCCATCCTGCTTGATTATTAAACCTTTACTACCAACAAAACAATTTGATACAGGTGGCTCATGCCTGTAAACCTGGCACTCTGGGAGGCCAAGGCAGGTGGATTGGTTGAGCTCAAGGGTTCCAAACCAGCCTGCGTGAGAACGAGACCCTATCTCTAGTAAAAATAGAAAAACTAGCTGGGTGTGGTGGCAGGTGCCTTTAGTCTTGGCTGAGACAGGAGGATCTCTTGAGCCCAAGAATTTGAGGTTGCTATGAGCTGTGAAGATGCCGTGGCACTCTACCCAGAATAACAGAGTGAGTCTCTGTCTCAAAATGAATAAATAAGTTAATTAATTAAATAAAATTAAGAAATAAAAAAAGGAGGCTCGGTGCCCATAGCTCAGTGGTTAGGGCGCCGACCACATACACCGGGGTTGGTGGGTTCAAACCCGGCCCAGGCCTGCTAAACAACAATGACAACTGCAACAAAAATACAGCTGGGCATTGTGGCGGGTGCCTGTAGTCACAGCTGCATGGGAGGCTGAGGCAAGAGAATCTCTTAAGCCCAAGAGTTTGAGGTTGCTGTGAGCTGTGATGCTATGGCACTCTACCCAGAGCGGCATAGTGAGACTCTGTTTCAAAAAAAAAAAAAAAAAGAAATGAAATGAAAAAAGGAAAAAGAAAAAGAAAAGAGCACAGCTTGACACTTCGCATGTCCTCTGTCTATTGTCACCACTTCTACCTGCCCAGGAGCAGGGTGAACAGATACAACTTTGGACCCAGGATTTCAAAGTCGAAAAGCTTTGTACATGCCCCTACCTCACCAGGGGTGTAATGGTACTAATACCCAATTTCCTTAAGATTAACATATTTTCTCTAGAAATATCTGAGTCCATTAGCATCAGCACTGATGCGGTAACTCCTTCCGGGCAGCAAAGCATGAAGAAAACAGCCCAGCTTTTTATAGTGAAATAAACATGATTTCCTGGCTTTTTTTTGATTCCTCACTGAAAACTAAGCACCTTTACAAGATACTATACCCGATACTAAAACAGAAACCTAGCAATCCTACAGAGAAATGGAATGCATTTGTTGAAAAATACCTAAGCGTTTGTGTATTTTCCCCTTAACTTTATAACCACCCATAGCAGCACTGAGTCTTCTTTCTCTAGTATTCCCCTGGGCTTCTGCTCTTTCCGCTGCTCACTCAGACGTGGCCCCCTTGGCAATGTTTGTCAGAAGCCTGTGTCTGAGCGATAGCTCGACATTAGGTATTTATCATTTTAGAATGCCTTCCATCTCCAGACCTCCCTTTCTGATTTTTCTAAGTAGGATGTATTTCGGTCATTACCAAAATTAATTTGTTCTTTTTTAATATATCAAGTTCTGGGTTCAAATTGGATAATGCAATGCATTTTTTATTTTATCTTTCTTGTGTTTATTCTACTGTGAAATTGTTTTTTGCTAAGTGATTAATTCTGCCCAGACTTTCCCCTCTTGGTGAGTAAATTGTAGCTTTCGGAAAGAAGATGGTGACTGGGCCTATTATCAGAGGTGTCATTACAGTTGTGTCAAACATGGTTGCTGATGAATGACTGGGCCCATTGTCCTCTGCTCATGTGCTGTGACTGCTTTTCCGTGGGGACGAGCAATAACCTAACATCTTCTAGGAGATCAACTGTGTGGCTTTGAAGATTTTGCAAAACAGGTAGAGAGAGAGCACTAGATCACAGGCCCAGTGTGACAAAGCTCTGGTCACCTTGCTGGTTAGCTAGGACCAGACCCAGTAAAGGGCTGGGTCACATACTGCACCTAGGCAGAACACAGCGCCTCACACCTGTAATCTCAGCATTTTCAAAGGCCAAGGCAGGAGAATCACTTGAGGCCAGCAGTTTGACATTAGCCTGGACAACTAGCCAGACTCTGTCTTTACAAAAACAAATAGAAAAATTAGCCAGGTGTACTGAAGTGCACTTGTGGCTACTTGGATGGCTGAGGCAGGAGGATCACTTGAGCCCAAGAATTTGAGGTTGCTGTGAGCTATGAGGATGCCACTGCACTCTAGCCTGGGCAACAAAACGAGACTTTGTATTTAGTAATAACAATAAAAAAAAAAATATTGCATCTAGCCCCTTCCAGTAAGGTTGAAGAGGAACTTAAGGGAACTCACCTCCCTTCTGGTGTATCTAGATGGTTCCAATTGGCTGGGTGAGTCTGATTTTGACATGGATATGGGGCCTGGTAAGTGGGCCACGCCAGGCTCTAGGTGAAGGGCCTTAATAATGTGAGACTCTGAAGTCTAGCCAGGATGCCCTTGTGAATGTCTGTCCACATGTAACGAGGTCCCAGCTGGTTTCTGGAATATAGAGCTCTGGTTTGGGGGAGAAAAGTGGTATGAACAAGGCAGCAAAGCCTCAAGCCCGGGAGTGCTCTGGGATATTAAGGGGTTCACTGGAGCAGACAGTAGGGCAACTTGGAGTCACAAGAATTGGGACCCAGGGCAGGCTCATCAACAGAGCAAGAGTCATGGTATCAGATCCTTGCTCTGGGGCAGGGAAGGACCCCCAGCAGGGCCCACAGGCTGAGCCCTGGAATGGTATTGGAGCAACGTGTTGTATTCTGCATCTAGTCAAAGTCGTCCCGGAGTCTGGGAGAGATGTGGATGCTTCCCGCAGGTGAAGGTCAAGCGTGCTCGTTGTGGGTGGAAGCCGAGAACTGCCACACCTGGAACTAAGACCAAGGGCTTCAGTTCCTGCAGAACACTCACCTGGTCTAACCCCAGGTGCCCACTAAAACCTCTTGCGATGCATTTATAGATGCCAGGCAACTGAGTAATTGAAAGAGAATGGCTGTCGCATTAGATGGCATTAGCTCCTGGCAGGACTTGCTCACTTCCTCATTACACAGTGAAAAAAACAACCCACAGAAAACCATCGTCAGCTTGACACAACACACCCTTTACTGACAAAAGAGGATTGTCGGGGGTGGGGGTGGATGAAAATGTAGCAGGTTTGATGAGGAGAGGCCAGGACTTGAGCTCCAGGTATGGGGGGGAATGCAAGGACACTCGGGACGAAAATCAACAAAGATTATAAGCTGTTGCAATGTTTAAAGCCTCCCAACAAAAACTACATTAATTGGCTCTGTGCCCATAGCACAGTGGTTAGGACATCAGCCACATACACGGAGGGTGGTGGGTTCAAACCCAGCCCAGGCCAGCTAAACAACAATAACTACAAAAAAATATATAGCCAGGCGTTGTGGCAGGTGCCTATAGTCCCAGCTACTTGGGGCCCTGAGGCAAGAGAATTACTTAAGCCCAAGAGTTTGAGATTGCTGTGAGCTGTGATACCACAGCACTCTACCAAGGGTGACATAATGAGACTCTGTCTCAAAAAAAAAAAAAAAGCTACATTAATTTCCCCTTATTGTTCACATTTTACAGTGTAGAAAACTGAGACTCAGAGAGACTGAGTGAGTGACAAAGCCACACAGCTGGTAGATATATGGAAATGTGCAGTCAGGTTGGGTAGAAGGATGTTTTAGGTATGGCAGGATTGGAGGTTGGTTCTATAGGAACAAGTTGACAGCAAGATGGAACCCAGGAATTTAGCACATGTTGGTCTAGAGTCAGAGCTGATGAGCCGTGATCCTGAGGCAGAGGCCAAGTGGCTGGATATGAATATCGTATCAGAGAAATGCTAAGATTGACTCACATCACCCGTGGGGCAAAGAGAGTCCGAGAATGTAAGATTTAAACTACCCGGGCTCAGCGGTAGGATTTCATAAACCATCATCTGAAACTGGCCGTGGGAAGGGTTCCACAGACTTCATCACTCCACCTGGGGGGCACGCGGGACCAGCTTTGGGTGACCCAGGAGGTTGGTCACCTTGGTTAGAAGCAGAGTCTGTAAATCAGGCTGATCATGATGCCAAAATTACAGGATGCAGAGTGATCTTAGCTGAAGAGAAGGCTGTTGCCCCTCTTCTGTGAAAAAGGGCTAAGTCCAGCCCTGCCATGGACTAATGGGCCAGAACTGGCCTCTGTCTGCAGGAGTCACCACTTACCTTCAGCTCTGAAGATCGAGAAACACAACCCAGACCCTTGGGACTTGACAGCCGGAGGTATGGAGGAAGCCCGGCCCCAACTGGACATCGAGAGGCCCAGGTTGCAGACCTGGCACAGTCATAGACAGGCCTGTGACACAGGGCAAGTCTGGGGTCTCCTCCACCTCAGTACAATGGAGACCATAACAATCCTGGTTATTTTCTCAGCTACCACACAACTGTTCTGGTGGCCAAATGAATTGTAGGTGTAAATTTCCATCTGGACTTATTTAGTCAGATGAAAGTGAGAGGGGGGCAAACTGTGGGGTCAGCGAGGTGGCTTTTCCTGCATCAGTACAGCTGTGAGCTCTGTGGTAATCACATGAACAGTCACATGACCACTCTGGTCAGATACCAGCTCTGGAGGGCAGGCGGGGAGGGGGAGGAAGAGCTGTGAGCTCCCCAGAGGGGGCCTGGCAGGTCCAGCCCCATGGGCACGTGGCCCCAGCAGTTGCACCGAGTCCTGGCTCAGAAGAGCCTGTGCTCTGCTGTCACTATTTGCAATTCTGAAAAATGCTTGAACAAAGAGCCTGTATTTTCATTTGGCACAGGCTCCACTAATTACCCAGTCTAACCCTGCACGCACTCTCTGCAGAGGCCCTGAGCAGCACCATTCCTCCCACCCAAACTCCACCCCCGCACCCCCCCACACCCACCTCGCCCACATGAACCTCTTTGCTATAATATACTGTCACACATCTAGGCTTAGAAATTCTGCCCGCTGAAATTCAAGGCCTAAAAATGTGTATTCACTCTTTCCAGTCCCCCTCTGAGATAAGTATCATTATTCACATTTTATAGATGAGAAAACAATACCACCAAAATGACCCAATTGCTCAGGGACACACAGTGAGAATTCACCAGAGCCCGAAGCTTGGGGTTGAGTTCCAGACACTCCACGTGTCTCTGAGACACCATTAGGCTTCCCTTTGCATCATAAACAGGCTGCCTGATGGCCCAGCTGACTGAGTACCTGCCTCCCTCCCCTTTGGTTTTAGAATTCCCTTTACACAGGGGCTGTTTTTCTCATTTTTTCTTCATCTACAGTATTTTTTACAGTGCACAACAGAGTGTGTGTGCATGTGTGTGTATGTGTGTGTGAAGGGACCCAGGGATGGCAGTCAAGGTGGAGCCTGACGACACCAAGGGTGTGTCTCATGCTCACAGAGACCTGGGTCCCCCCTAAGGGCCTCGCTGCCCTCTCTCCCAACACTGATTTCTTTTGATAATCACCACCTGTCACCCAATCACTTCCCCATCACTGGGCCCCACATTCTGCTCCCGTGGTATATTTTCCATGCAAACCAAGACTTGGACAAGAAAATAAAAGCATCTCTTCTGTCCACAGGCCCAGAGATGTCAAGTTCTCTTGAGCAGCAATCAATCAGCATTGCAAAATGCCTTGAGAAAAAGAAGATATGAACAGAAGCGAGTCTATTGAGTGTGTGCTTGCAAAGATCCTTACACAACGTCACCTGCACTCCCACTTGGTAACTTGTCAATTTTTCCAAATATCAACACAAAATGTTTCCCATTTTAATGTCCATAACGTAGGCCCCACTCACGATGGTGTTCCCACATTGCTGGTGCGGGCTTTGCAAACACGCTTGAAGAATAGAACTAGACTAGACTATAAGGAAACTGATCCCGCTACAGATTCAGGCTGGGAAATGTCTTGGGTATAGGCAGGGGCTTGAGAAGTAGGGGCCCTGCTTTCAGATCACTTCCCAAAATGGAATGTAGGAAACCTAAAGACCCCCAGACCTCAACTGCATCACTCATTGGTTCTCATGTGATACCGTCCCAGGAAGCTGCAAGCTCCCCAGGGTGGTGGAGATCTGATGGTCATTATCATTTGCTTACCCTTCTCTAGGCACTGTGAGGGCTGCTTTGGGGGTCTTATTAACTCTATTAGGCTTTGCAGTAAACTTAGGTACAGAGGAGATGTATTAAGAACTTTCAGAGTTGCTGAAACAGGTTCAGAGTAATTGCATGATAAAGCCAAGGTCAGAGTGACTTAGTTAAGCAGTGAGGAGTCAAGTTCTACCAGGTTTCGGTCAAAACGTTCTATAGACACTGCCTTACCTAATGCCTGGCTCCTACAACACATTCAAATAAATGAAGGAAGAAAGAAAGGAAGGAACAGGAGGGTCCTGGGAAGGGTGGGCGGTCCTGTTGAACCTATACTCCCCACTGCCTCCACCCTCATGACCTACCCTGAGGACAGTGGCTCAGGCCATGATGATTGACCCCTCCCTTCCTTGGGGAGAACAGCCCATGCCGTGTGGCTGAAGCCTCAGCCGCCACGTGGCAGCTCGGAGGTCTTTGGGGCAAGATCAGCACAGGAGCCTGCACTCAGAGCTACCAGCCCTGCAGCCTAGCTCTTGTCCCCTCTTTCACTGGCTCCAGCTGGGCCTAAACCCACACGAAGGACAGTTTTACACATGTACAGGGACTGGCTTAGCATTAGTCTCCTTCTAGCCACAGGAAGATGTGAGTTGCAGACCAGCACTAGGGCCAATAAAGAGAAACCTTTTTGCCACTATGTTGCCCTTAGTAGAGTGCTGTGGCATCACAGCTCACAGCAACCTCTAACTCTTGGGCTTAAGCAATTCTCTTGCCTCAGCCTCCCAAGTAGCTGGGACTACAGACGCCTGCCACAATACCCAGCTATTTTTTTGTTGCAGTTGTCATTGTTGTTTAGCCGACCCCAGCCGGGTTTGAATCCACCAGCCTTGGTCTATGTGGCTAGCGCCTACCCATTGAGTTATGGGCACCACCTAAACATATTTTAAAATGTTCATTATTTTGCAAAAATCTAACTACTTAATAATTTCCAAAAATGAAAACCATTTGTTGATTTTAAAGGTAATTAACCTTTTACTGATGTAGCCATGTCTGTGTTTTATTGAAAAGCATTTGAATATTTGATTGCTACATGAAGGTACACAGTTTCAGTTGAACCTCTAGATGAGGATAAATTATTTCTGACCTTGAAAGCATCCTGACTTGGGTTAGGTCGGAGAATGTAGATTCATAGCAATAAGAGGTTGAGAAGCAAGAAAGCATTTTTTCGGGGATGTTGTCGAAGGCGTGAGTATTGTTCTGCATTTTCCCATACCTCAGCTGGATCTTTCTTGGCATCAACGACTTAGAAATGTCAGCTGCTGAGAGTTCAGTCAATTCCATCTCTCGTTCTTTAGGTGTCTTGGTGACGCATGAAGGACTGACATCTAGAAAAAGTGCTACGTATCTCACTGCTGACTGTCCTTGTGGTCACCTTCAATGTACTCCCTTGGGAAGCTGGGCACCGAGGCCAGCACCTCATCCACCCTTCGAAGCACTGGAATGGCCATCAGAGCTTTTGTAGTATTAGCCTTAATGTCCTCAATGTCATCAAAATGTCTTCCTTTCAATAGCTCCTTTACCTTTGAATAAAGAAAAATGTCATTGGCTCGGTGCCTGTAGCTCAGAGGTTAGGGCGCCAGCCACATACACCAGAGCTGGCAGGTTCGAATCCAGCCTGGGCCTTCCAAACAACGAAAACTACAACCAAAAACTAGCCAGGCATTGTGGTGTGCACCTATAGTCCCAGCTACTTGGGAGGCTGAAGGAAGAGAATCCCTTAACCCCAAGAGTTTGAGGTTGCTGTGAGCTGTAATGCCACAGCACTTTACCCGAGGTGACATAGTGAGACTCTGTCTTAAAAAAAAAAAAGAAAAGAAAAGAAAAGAAAGTCATTGGGGGCCAGATCAGGTGAGTAGGGAGGATGTTCCAAGACAGTTATTTGTTTGCTGACTAAGAACCCCCTCACAGGCAGTGCTGTGGGAAGGGTACCTTGTCACGATACAAGAGCTCATTTTTGCAGACCCCTTCCCACACCAAGATTTTCAGGTAAGATTTTTCTGTGGCCCTAGTGATGTTTACTTGACCTGCGATGCTTCTCACATTCAGCCAGCAATTTTGACACACAGCTGACTGAGGTTTTGCCATGTTTTCATCTGTCCTGCTTGTTGCTAGATACCCTGACCTCTCGCCGCAGTGATGCTTTTCCTCCCCTCATACAAACGTTTGATCCATGTGTACACTGCTCTTTTCTTCATGGTAGTATCCCCATAAACTTGAACTGACCTGTCCCTGATTTCACTTCCACTGTTGCCAAGTTTAACAAGAAATTTAATGTGTGTTTGTTGCTCTAATTCAGACCCTGACATTCTCATGATGGCACAGAAAAACATGCAACAATCATGACAAACATCACTCAGCAGGACCCCACCACGCATTGACGTGAACATAGTTGTGAGACACAGACACTCAGGTCATGAATCCTTACCAAGTTTTGTATACAGTGCTGCCAACATTGGCCCATGGTGGCAAGTTCATAACCTTTATTGTCAGCCCTTGTATTTTCCTTTTGAAGTATCGCATGAAGTTACTCTGTTAACTTGAAGGCAAATTCATGTTGCCATTCACTTATGATTCTCCTTGAAAGACGCAGTTGTTTGTGCTTTGAAACGTTATCGGGGTCTAAGCATCGCATACCTTAGGCAATGCATTCTTTCACAATTTCTACATCACTGAATGCCTTTCTTTCCATTTTTCTCCCTGACCATGTAAGCTACTTTGTAAGTTGCTTCAATGATATTTTTTCCAGGTCTTATTGCTGCTTGAAAGAAATATCTTTGATTTTTCTTTTCACTTTTAATTTCTGCAATACAACCTTTCATGCCTCTTCCTTCAATTAAAAATATTTGTAGTCTTGGGTGGCGCCTGTGGCTCAAAAGAGTAGGGTACTAGCCCCATATGCTGGAGGTGGCGGATTCAAACCCAGCCCCGGCCAAAAACTGTGGAGAAAAAAAATACATTCGTAGTCTTTGTGAGTGCTATGATTCTGATGAGCACTGAATTTCTTTTTTTTTTTTTAATTTTTTTTTTTTGTAGTGAATCTCACTTTATTGCCCTCAGTAGAGTGCCATGGCATTACACAGCTCACAGCAACTTCCAGTTCTTGGGCTTAGGTGATTCTCTTGCCTCAGCCTCCGAGTAGCTGAGACCACAGGTGCTCACCACAACACCCGGCTATTTTTTTGTTCCAGTTTGGCTGGGGCTGGGTTTGAAGCCACCACCCTCGGTATATGGGGCCAGCGCCCTACTCACTGAGCCACAGGTGCTGCCCACACTGAATTTCTTTAACGTTGATATCACAGTATCACAAAGCAAAAGAAGCATCTCATCTTTAGCAGAAACAAGAGAATATTGCAATTCTCAAACCTTATTTAAAAAAATCTGGCTTCTCTTCTGAGAGTCTCAAAAGATTTAAAAGACAAAAAGTTTCCAGGAGAGTTTATGCTCTTTCCTCTCTCACACTGAAACTATTCCTCTTCCTGTCCTGGGTCCTAACTGTTAAAATAAATGACCTTTCATCTGGTAACAGAAGCTAGGAATCCAGCATTCCCCCTTGCCTGCTCATTTTCTCTCACCCTGCAAACTAAGCCATTACTAAGTTTTTTCTTCTTAAACAGCCCTCACATTTATGCATTTCTTTCCATTGTCATCAAAATTCTTTCCCAGAGAGCCATCACATCCTGCCAGAATTTGTAAGAGTGTTGTCCATTTGGTCTAACAGCCAACATGCACCACAGCAGAAATGATCTTTCCCAAACCCCAAACAAATCACGTTACCCACTTTGCTTAAATGAATATTCAATGACATCTGGATACAAATATAAATTTTTCATATGCCTGTGACACTGCCTGAGGAGGCAGGTCGTGGTAAAGAAGGAGGTAGCAACGGAGCCCTCTACACCTGAGACATACAAGACCCAGATGTCATTTCAGCACCATGGCCAGCAGAAAAGGGATCGATCTTGAGGCCTCTTTATCTTCCCTGAGAGCAAGGGCCCAGTGCGTAGCAGAGGTCCCTGGTCTTTGAGGAATCTGACCCTCAGGTCAATAGTCCTTAAAATAATATCTAAAGCAGGTTTCCTAATCGGGAGTGGGGGCAATGGATACTATTATAAATCAAAAAGCTCTAACCCTCAAAGGCAGTGAGTCTCCCAGAGTTGAGTTACTTATGACTCGAGAATCTGAAATCAACTAGACCACAGGGCAAATATCAGTATATAAATGGATGTGAAAATGCTTATAAAAATGCTTTTTAAAATAAGGGCTGAAGTAGCTTTTTGGCGTCAGCAATTGCCATGTGAATTTCTAGACTTATCAGCCTATTATTTGACAATAAAGTATCTGCTTCACAGACCTTTTTGACAAGCTGTCCTAGCAATGAGGATGGTCCCTGGTACCAGGCTTCCTCATTCAAATCTCATTTCTGATATTTGTTAGGCACAGGACTTTGGACAAATTACTCCATTTATGCCTCAGTTTTCTTATGTATGAAAAAGGAATAAAAACACGAGCATGTTTGACATTAAGACTTCTGAGAAGATCAATTTAACTTATGAAGAACACTCAGAAAAGCACCTGATATTTTTGCCAACAGGATAGGAACTTTATAAGAGAGGGTAAACCAGGGTAAATCACCTTGGGAAAACATGTCCCAGAGATTTGAAGTCCAAGAGAGCTTGGCCAAACCTCCATCCCATCACTTACCATCTGGGTGACCCCAGACAGGTCTATTACTTTCTGGTTTTCTGGGTCATTCTATTTTATTTATTTATTTATTTATTTTCAGCTTTTGGCCGGGGCTGTGTTTGAACCCATCACCTCTGGTATACGGGGCTGGCGCCCTACTCCTTTGAGCCACAGGTGCTGCCCTTTCTGGGTCATTTTAAAAACCATAAAATAAGGATAAGAATAGTTTTCAGGGATTGAAGAGGTAAATACCCCCGCACCCACACACACATACACACCATTTTGTAAGTCTTGGAACATAGAGAACTCCCAATAGATGCCAATTATTGCCCCTGAATGCCACAGATCCTGTCGTGAAGAAAATTACACCCTAGAAGAGAGGGCTTAAATTAGATAGTAGAAAGTTATTTTTAAAAAATCTTGATTAATATATTTTGAGTGCTGAGAAAAAGAATTTTCTGAATTTGCAGCCTGGAATTGGGAATCCACGCGATTTTCTCACCTTTAGACAAGAGTCTCCTCTAGTTCACCCTCTTTCTGGATGGCTCGTCCTGTCCTCCGGCCTTTTGGTGCACAGATGGCCAGGCAGTACAGGGACTGGCCAGCCGCTGTGAGTGGCTCTCAGCATGGTGCTTCAGCAGCAATTCTTAATTTAATAGCTCACCCTGGGTAACTAAGAGGCTGGAGGCTGCCAACTCTGAGCCTGCTGGATGCTTTAATTGGTACTTATTCTAAATAGTGCATTAAAAGGCCTCAGCTTCCACGTAGATGTGCAGGAAATCTAGCCTGTCAAAAGAGCCTGCAGTGTAGCAAAGAAAATGCATTAATGAAAGCCATCCTGTTCTGCTCACTTTACCCTGGGCCTGTAACAGGCAGGAGGTCTGTGAGAGAAGAAATGTGGACCCAGAAATTTCATGACTGCAAACATCTGGACAAGCACTGAAGAGTAAAAACAAACTACCACATGCGGATCCTAGTTCCCTGCTCAGTTTTGTCTGCGTATCACACAGCATTGGATTGTAGGCTGAGATGTTCAAGTGTTTAAGTATGCATTTTATATCAATTAAACATACACCTGGCATCCTCTATCTGTTTACTTTCATTGCCCAGTGTTAGCCTGCTGCAGAATATGGCTCCATGGCAGCGATTCACTTTCCTCCACACTAGAGTTACAGAAACCAGTGGGCCCAGGTGTTCTCAGGTGCTCTCGAGTATTCTCAGGTGCTCGTGGGTGCTCTCAGGTGCTCTCAGGTACTGCCAGGTGCTTGCAGGTGCTCTGAAGTACTCTCAGGTGCTCTCAGGAACTCTCAGGAGCTCTCAAGTGCTCTCAGATACTCTCAGGTGTTCTCAGGTACTTGAAGGTGCTCTCAGGTACTCCCAGGTGCTCTCAAGTGCTCTCAGGTACTCTCAGGTGCTCCCAGGTGCTCTCAGGTACTCTCAGGTGCTCTCAGGTACTCGCGGATGCTCTCAGGTGCTCTCAAAGTGCTCTTGAGTATTCTCAGGTGCTCTCAGGTATTCTCAGGTGCTCTCAGGTACTTGCAGGTGCTTGCAGGTACTCCCAGGTGCTCCCAGGTGCTCTCAGGTACTTGCAGGTGCTCTCAGGTGCTCTCAGGTACTATCAGGTGCTCTCAGGTGCTCTCAGGAACTCTCAGGAGCTCTCAAGTGCTCTCAGATACTCTCAGGTGTTCTCAGGTACTTGCAGGTGCTCTCAGGTACTCCCAGGTGCTCCCAGGTGCTCTCAGGTACTCGTGGATGCTCTCAGGTGCTCTCAAATACTCGCGGATGCTCTCAGGTGCTCTCAAAGTGCTCTTGAGTATTCTCAGGTGCTCTCAGGTACTTGCAGGTGCTCGCAGGTACTCCCAGGTGCTCTCAGGTACTCTCGGGTGCTCTCAGGTACTTGCAGCTGCTCTCAGGTACTCTCAGGTGCTCTCAAGTATAACAAGGTGTGTCCAACCTCCCATCCAGTTATATTTGGGATTTCACTTTTTAAGGTTTCTCTGGGCTACTATTGGCCAGAAGCATATCCATTCAGTTGGCTAGAGTTTTAAGATTTTTCTTTTTGTTTCTCAAGGGAACAACTTCAAACTTCCTTATAAAGAAGTCTAGGCAAAGAGGCTCAAGTACAGGGTGTGGAACAGTGAAATGATGGGCTCAGGAGACACTAGGGGTTTGGTAGAAGGCAGATGTTCAGTTTGTGGGGAATAAAGGAGGTAGTAATTGTAAAGCAGGGAGAAGCTAGATCTGGAAGGGCACCCAGAATGAGTACCCTGCTAGGACCTTGAAGAGGGGCGCCATCCAGACTCAGGGTCTCCTAAGTAATCTTGAGGTCTAACAAAAAAATAAATAAGAAAGAAAGAATGAAGAAAGACTCAGGGTCTTCTCTTTGTCTCAACAGCCATGTCAGGAGCATGCCTACGCAACAACGCCACCCTGGGGCCTACGTGGAACTATGCCCATCTTTACAGATCTTTGTCCAGGACTGGCCCAGAGGAGGCTGCATTAGTGCCCACTGGCAAAGCCACCAGCCCCTATTCTGCTCAGGAGTGCGTTCCAGCCCATCCCACACCCTCTGCACAGGCCGCTCTGTGTCCTCAGGCCCAGGAAAAAGGTTGCACCCAGTTCCTGACTCCAGCATTGCAAAGACTGTCTCAGACCCACGTTCTTGTTTCAAAGGCATGGCAGGAAGCAGTGAAAGACATGAGACGCCTTCAGTGTTAACACAATCCCTTATGAGTGACGTTCCTTTTTAAGTAAAATCGAGTGTGGACTAAACAGAATTGAAAGGTGAAGTAATGGAGATAGAGAAGTGTGTGGTGTGTGTGTGTGCACTCACATGTACACAAATCAGAGAGGGGATGGTGCAAAATTCTCTGATCTGAAAGACCTTTGCTGCACCGAGGTTATAACTCATGCTCATAGTTCAATGTGTAGTGTTCTGTGCTGCCTAGATTTAATATTGGTTATGAATGATTAAACCATTTCCGTCTCTTGCTGTGTACTTTTTATAATCCATTTAATTAAATAATAGTTTAAAATCACATGCATCACATTCATTTGTAACAATATAATGAAATAGGCAGAGAGTCATCCAAGTAACAGGGAATATTGCTTTCTGAAAAGAATCCTGATGCCACTGAAATGGAAGAAAAAAGAAAGGAAAGAGAGAAAACAACAAATGATGGGAGAAGAGAACGAGGAATTAGGATGCAGGGTGAAGGCCATGGGCAGACAGAAGCAGGGAGAGGGGGAGGTTCTCCCAGGGCAGGACCATGCCTAGAATATCATCTATTTTCTATGCCATTTTGAACACAGTATCTGACATGTAGTTTGTGCTAAAAGTATTTGTTGATTTTAACCAAGTCAGAGGGATCGAAGGCGAGAAGGAGGGAGAACTGAAGTTAGACTTAGCAACAGAGACTCAAGGGAGAAGGGGATACCACAGTGGAAGAGAGCAAAGGCTTTGGGTAATTGAAGAGTAGAAAGAAGGTCTGTGGGGTGAGAGGGAAAAAGGGTGAAGAAGGAGAGAAGGGAGAGAGCCGACAAAAGAGGATCAGAGCCTGTGGGCTTGGGAACATCATTCACAAAACAGAACAGTCCCAAACCACTGAGTTACTGTCAGGCCCAACAGAGGACCGAGACCACCTGTGTGAACGTGTTTACTATTATTACCCAAGGAACAAGGACCCTTGCCATTGAACCTCAAAATCATCTGAAATGTAGCCTTCTCCAGCTTTGTCGCTCTGGAACAGCCACCTGGGATAATTACACATAAAAAACTACCCCCTGTAAAACCCTACACCAGACCACAGGAAGAGGACTGACAAATAACAGACAGACAGACCCAATGCCAGATAGAAAGTACGGTGTGATTTATCCCTGCTATGGACAATGGAACAGCCAGTTGTTGGGGCTCAGGTAACACATTTATGGAGGGACTGGAACCACAATAAAAAGAGAAGCTAGGGAGGGTTAATGGGGAACCACACCTATGGAGCATAATGCAAGTACAAGTTGGATCTATCAGGTGTAGAACACAAATGTCTTAATGCTGTAATTGGGTAAATGAGGTGAAAGCTATGTTGATTAGTAACATGTAAGCACTCCAATTTGTACAAATAATCAACACATCGAATCCCATAATGGCGTAAATATATGTATGATCTATGTGCAAATGATTTAATAAAAAATGTAATAAAAAATATAAATTGGGGGAAAGATTCCCTATTTAACAAATGTTGCTGGGTGAATTGGCTGACGACCTGTAAAAGACTGCACCTGGACCCACACCTTTCTCCTCTAACAAAAATTGACTCTCACTAGCTAAAGAACTTAAACTTAAGGGCACCACCTGTGGCTCAAAGGAGTAGGGTGCCGGCCTCACATGCCAGAGGTGGCGGGTTTAAACCCAGCTCCAGCCAAAAACAGCAAAAAAAAAAAAAAGAAAAAGAACAAACTTAAGACATGAAACTATAAAAATTCTTAGAGAGCGTATAGGGGAAACACTTAAAAAACTTGGCCTGGGAAAATACTTTATGAGGAGGACACCCTGGGCAATTGAAGCAACATCCAAAATACATTACTGGGATCTGATCAAATTAAAAAGCTTCTGCACTGCCAAGAACACACTAAGTAAAGCAAGATAGCACTCAGAATGGGAGAGGATTTTTGCAAGTTATATTTCTGACAAAGGTCTAATAACCAGAATCCGCAGGGAACTCAAACTTATTACTAAGAAAAAAACAAGTGATCCCATTTCATTGTGGGAAAGAGACATGAACAGAAGCTTCTCTGAAGAAGACAGGCACATGGTCTACATACACACAGAAAAATGGTCATTATCTTTAATCATGAGATAAATGCAAACCAAAACCACTCTGAGATACCATCTAAGTCCACTAAGAGTAGCCCACATCACAAAATCCCAAAACTACAGATGTTGGCATGGATGTGGAGAAAGGGGAACACTTCTGCACTGCTGATGGGAATGCAAACTACTACATTCCTTTTGGAGGGAAGTTTGGAGAACACTCAGGATCTAAATGTAGACCTACCATTCGATCCTGCAATTCCTCTCTAGGTGTATATCCAAAGGATCAAAAATCACTTGACAATAAAGATATTTTCACTAGATTGTTCATTGCAGCTCAATTCATAATTGCCAAGTCATGGAAGAAGCCCAAGTGCCCATCGACCCATGAATGAATTAATATATTGTAGTATATGTATGCCATGGAATACTATGCAGCATTTAAAAAATAGAGACTTTACCTCTTTTATGTTTACATAGATGTAGCTGTTTCTATTCTTCTTGGTAACATCACAGGAATGGAAAAAAATATCCAATGTACTCAGCACTACTGTGAAACCAATTTATAATCACTCACACTTGCATATGAAAAATGAAACACAACTATAGCCTAGGATGAAAGAGGAAAGAGGAGGGAGAGGGGAAAGGGGGTGAGTTGACAGAAAGAGGGTTAATAGGGGGACCACACCTATGGAGCATAATGCAAGTACAAGTTGGATCTATCAGGTGTAGAACACAAATGTCTTAATGCTGTAATTGGGTAAATGAGGTGAAAGCTATGTTGATTAGTAGCATCTAAGCACTCCAATTT
>CAUYRH010048226.1:0-11073 GCA_963574655.1 Perodicticus potto | reverse complement strand
GAGTGCTATGGCATCACAGCTCACAGCAACCTCCAATTCCTGGGCTCAAGCGAGTCTCTTGCCTCCGCCTCCCAAGTAGTTAGGACTACAGGCACCTGCCACAACGCCTGGCCATTTATTTTTTGGTTGCAGCCGTCATTTGGTGGGCCCGGGCTGGATTCGAACCCGCCAGCTCAGATGTGCGTGGCTGACACGCCTTAGCCCGTTGAGCCACAGGTGCCGAGTCGACAGTGTGAACATACTTAATGCAACTGAACTGCATACTTAAAAATGGTTAAAACTGTCAATTTTATGTTACATACATTTAAACACAGTTTAAAAATGTCCAACTAAAATTTTCATTCTTTTAGCACTTCTGTACCTTCTGACATAAAGAGATATTGCAAGACGACCTTATATTTTCTTTGCCATGCTCTTGCTGCTAGCCATTTCTTCAAGAAACCCTAGCTCCTTTTGGTAGAGACTCATTTCTAGAAACCAAGATCTAGATACTAGGTTTACTCATTGCTATGGGGTATCTCTGTTGCCCCCAGTGAACAGACTCAGTGAACAGAGTCAGGAGATAAATATGTGTGTGTATGTAAAAATATATATAAATAAACATTCCCAACTCCTCCCCTTTACATACACACACACTCTTCCACTTATATTTATTTCAGCATTTATATATATTGATGACCATGAGTTAGTATCATTAGCTCTAATTTATCCCCAACTGTAAGAATCATTCCATAATAGCTTTCTCCTTTTACATATTTATACCTCTTTCTCTCTCAGTGAAAAATCTGGCTACCATCACCCTCAATATAATTACTTATTTGCTCAGTATCCTGACTCTACTGAGCCACTCATACTGCCTCACTTAAGCTCCGTGTCTGCAAGTATAGGGCCTAGCTTCTGTCTAGCTACTACTACTGGCTTGCCTGAGTCTCTGTAATGGTGCCTGGACATAGAAGGGAGGCATGAAGCAGGGGTGAGGTGGGGAAGGGAAGAAAGGAAATTTCCCATTTTTCCTATGTATGGCAACTTTTGGAACACCCTGTACAATTGAAAATTGATTCTAAAGGGCTGATGTGACATTAGTCATGTCATTAAGTAATATGTCAAGTCATTAAGTAATATATGACTGAATGCTTTAAAGATGACTTTTCATTTTGAAAGAGCATATTTACATTATAGAAGTAGTGAAATACAGTATATTTTTAAAAAAACAAAGAACGAATGAAAAACGCTTAATATTTATGCCAAGTAATAAGTGTTTCTGACAGAAAGGATATGGATATTGACTTTTTATCCTATTGGTTGTGGTAGACTCAAGAACTGATAAATTGGTAACTACTAAATATCCTGAAAAATAAGAAGTATTCACAAATAAGAGGAATAATCTGAAAGATCTAAAAATTACCTGTAGAGTACAGTTCATCATCCTTATTATGTAGTCAAACTGTTGATGGTCCAATATTGCTCGGTTTTGCTGGACATGTAAACCCAGCTCCTCAGAGAGACACTGTCTTGCTGCCTTTCCTTTAAGGGCTCTTAGTGCAGCAGGAAGGGTCTGAGGACAAGAGAGGTACAAGTGACAAAATGGGACCACTGGAAAAAAAGACAACTTTCAAACAATTGTCCTGGAAATTCAAATGTATCCCGTAAACCATCTAACAGTTATTAGTAGAATTAAACTCCTAGAGAAGAGGTGATTTGCTCTTAAGACAAATGATAAAATAGATTTGCAGTTATTTCTATTTGTAAGCCAGCAAGAAAAATAAAAAAGAACTAGTTTATGTGGTAAACTGAAAAAAACATTAAATTCTTTTATTTTCTTCAACATATAAAACTTTGGTGACCAAATTGACTGTTGCTTCAGAGCCTGAGTCAAAGCCACAGACACTTCTTTCAACAACTAGCCAATTTCCACAACAAGAATAAAAGAAAAAATTAAAATGATAAAAAACATAAGTGATTTTTTACTTTTAAACTAGTCCACTGCTTACTTACTATTCAGCTTTAATTTATGACTGAGAGGTTCTACAGTCTCTTCACTTTACAATATTTAATAAAGACAGCAAAAGGACTCAGAGCAACAAAAATTGGTATCTCTAGGTTAATGTATTAGAACTCCTTTACTTTATCACAAGAACACTCATAAGGATGCCTCCTTCAGTCCACCATGTAGGAGTTAATTTACTTTACATACAATAATAATAAGCCTATTTAACTAGGAAAGACTAACAAAAGGAGCAAAGAAGAAGGAAAAGAAAAAGACTGAGAACAGGAATGCCAAATATTTGTATGGGCAGGTATAATAAACAGGATAGGAAAGTTGAAAGAAAGAGAAGCAAAAGGAAATATGCAAACACTTCAACCATAAGAAGAAACAGAAACCAAAAAACTCAAAACATAAAGAGGGTTGAGTCATTTAGTGTAATGGTAAAAATACTTGGACATGTTTGCCAGCTCTTCGTAAAGGATGTTCAGAATTGTGACAATGAACTAGTAAGAAAGGGTTACATTATGTTCAGCAAATTGCACTGAAGAAGGCAAGAAAATATGTTCTAAGGAGGTTTAAGTTCAATATCATAGTTCCTAAATTCTTTGCAATAAATAAAATTATATGCAAAACATTAAGTTTCTAACTAATACACCAATGTTCAAAATTTTGAGGGGAGAAAATTACTACCAGTATTTCTCTCGCAGTCATATAATTAAGTTTGGCCTAACAGTTTTAAATCTGAGACAATATTAATTTAAAATAATCAAAACAATGAAAGGACATTTTTATTAGTAAAATGGATAGAATTAGAGGAGAGGTCAACTGACAACCTCAACATGTAAATCTGAAAGTGAAATGATAAATGTTTGCTTGGAAAAGATGTATTTTATTACCTTTTCAGTCTCCAAAGTTTTATTTTCAAATATGAACGAGATGCAGTTTCTAACAACTTCTAGTCTCTGTGCACTATTGAAAACTGTGGTCACCTTATCCATTATCGAAACTAGTAAAAAAACAAAGAAAACATAAGTAAATTAAGCTTCCTTGGCAATTATAAAAACAAGGGGAATATTACTTTAAGACTGTTTATATGGGCCAGGCATGGTGGCTCCCATCTGCAATCCTAGCTCTCTGGGAGGTACTGGTGGGTGGATTGCTTGAGTTCAAGAGTTTGAGACCAGCCTAAGCAAGATGGAGACCCCACTGCTACTAAAGGTAGAAAAAATAACCAGGCATTGTGGCGGGCGCCTATAGTCCTAGCAACTCAAGAAGCTGAGGCAACAGGATTGCTCAAGCCCAAGAGTTTGAGGTTGCTGTGAGCTATGATACCAGGATATTCTACCCAGGGCAACAGAGTGAGACACTATCTCAAAGAGAAAAAGAGAAAAAAAAAATACTGTTTATATGATCAACACTTAGAGATTATTTTTTCCCTTATTACGTGGCACTGAAAGTAGTCCATAATTAACTTTTTAATCTTAAAATAATTAGAGGCTCACTCAAAGCTGGTACAAAGTACAAAGTACAAAGAGGGTCTATGTACACATTATCCAGTTTCCCCCTATGGTTGACACGTTATACAGCTATAGTGTTTTATCTGAATCAGAAAAACAACTGGCACAATACAATGAATTAGACTATAGATCTTACTTGAATTTTACCAGTTTTCCTCAAACCATTATTATTTTTTTTGAGACAGAGTCTTACTTTGTCACCTTTGGGCTGTGGCATCACAAACTCTTAGGCTTAAGTGATTCTCTTGCCTCAGCCTCCTAAGTAGCTGGCACCGGCCACAATGCTCAGCTAGTTTTAGAGACCACTCTTGCTTTTGCTCAGGCTGGTCTCCTATGTCAGGTGATCCACCCGCCTTGGCCTCCCAGAGTGCTAGCATTACAGACGTGAACCATGATGCCTGACCCCCCTCAAATCATTTTTAGTCATGTAACATTAAATTTCTAGAATTAACCCCCATCCATCCACTCATGAATAAAAAAAATTTGATGTATTTCATATATATCTACACAGTAAAGTATTATTCAGCCATAAAAAGGAAATGAAGTATTGATGCATGCTATTAACATAGATGAATCTTGAGGATAGTTTTAAGGAAGATTACCCTTCTTTTGTCATTACCCTTATGATTACCCTTATGGGAGGTATAGTGAATGCAATAGGGCTTCTGAAAATGCTCTAATTTAAGGAAGCCAGTCACAAAAACCAAATATTGCATAATTCTACTTATTAATACATAAAATGTCCAGAATAGGCAAAGCTATGAAGACAGACAGTAGATTAATGCCTACAGCTAGGGAAGGGGTGGATTTTGGGAGAAAAAGGGAGTGCCTGTTAATACATACGAAGTTTCTATTTAGATTATGAAAATGTTTTCAAATTGTTGTATTTTGCCATGCCTGCTTTTTTGCCCAAACTTTTGAAGGAAAAATAAAGATGAGCATTATACATGGGTAGTACTAATTCTGTACCTATCTAAATGTTTTTAATTCTTTTATTTATGCTTATGCATTAAAAGTGTAACTCTATAAAGCAATAATGATATCTGTATGCAAAATAATACACTATAATATGAGAACTGGTTTTATTGAACTTATGACGAACTTGCAATGAAAGCATTTTCAGCCAATGAAGAGCAAAGTATTTCTTTGTATGCTTTACATAGGCGCTAGCAACCTAGCTGATATATTTACAAAATTCCTTTATAATGCACAAAATAAATACCTAAATACAAAAAAAAAAAAAAAATACATACCGACAGGTGGGCCTGCTGGTACGACACATTTCTTTTCTACTCTTGTAGCAGGAGGTGCGTTCTGGTTCTTAGCAAGATTTTCCTGTATTAATTCCTGAACCCGGGCTTCATTAATCTTTGGGAAAGGAAGAATATGAACTCGCAAGTGGGATCCTTCTGTTGGGCGTGGAACTTTCTGGAATGCCATGTGGGGGTTTGGATTCTCCTGCAACATCACACATATATACAATTATTCAAAAGTTCAAATAATGGCAAATTGTTGGGAAGGGAATGGGAACTCAGAGGGGCACAAACTGAAATCAGATGAATGATTATATGTGTAATACCTTCACATGTATACCATAAAATAAAAAGTACCAGAATCCTGCTTCCTCTTACATGATCTATCAACAGCATGTGATACAGCTGGTCATTTGTATTCCTCTTCCATGAACAGTGTCTTTACTTGGTTTTCTAGGTATTCTTGCTGTATCTTTGACTATTTCTCGTCTCCCTAATCTCTGAGCTACGTGTATACCTCAAGGCTTAGTCCTCATGTCTCTTCTTTAACACTCGCTTCCTTGGTGATCATTTCCAGTCTCCTATCTTTAAACAAATGATTCACAAAATTTTTGTCTCTGACTAAACTTTCTCCTGAATTCCACTTGGGTTTAAAATAACATCTTAAACCTAGGTCCAAAATGGAGTGTTTAATCTACCCACTTCTAACCCTGCTTTCTTTGGTCTTCCCTTCTTCAGCAAATGGCAGTATTTGTTTTTTCACTTAGGGGAAAAGCTTACAGCGATCTTTAATACCTTTCTCTAACACCTAAATATCCCTTCCTCTGCAAATTTTGTGGACTTTATCTCTAAAATAACTTGGCCCCTTTTAATCAACACCTTGGGTCAAGTCAGCATCTCACATTACAGCAGTACAACAGTTTCCTGACTAGTTTACCTGCTTCTATCCCCACTCCCTCCCTTCAACACTGCAGAAAGAGCACTCTAGTTAAATGTCTGTCAAATAATCACATAACTATTTTGTTCATTTCAAAGGCCCTTCATCTTGCCTAGAGTAAAACCCAAAGTTCTTAAAACAATTTACAAGGTCCTATAAGATCTGGCCTTTCTATCTGTCTGGGTCCTACAACCGTTTCTTTCATTTCTTCTACTTCCCCAAAACAAGACTTCTTGTTCCTGTTCAGCCTTTGCACTGACCTAGTTCCTCTGCTTGGAATGTCTGTCCTCCTACAAAGCTGCATAGCATCCTTCCTCCCTTCTTGCATTTTTTTTTGATCAAAAGCCACCTTTCCTGACCACCCTATCTAAAATTGTATGTTCTTCCCCAACTTACTCCCTTATTCCCCTTATTAAATTTTTCTCTATAGCACACACCACCCTCTGACATACTATAAATTTTACTTACCTTGTCTATTATCTGTTTTTTCTCCCTAAAATGAAGCTTATTCAATGTTTTTATTCAATTAAAAACAATATTCTTTTGTCCTCTGCTATATATCTATTGCATGTACAAACTGTCTGGGACACAGCAGACACTCTAAACCCCTTTCTACTGCACCCCAATAATGGGAAACAAAGTTGAGCACATGTCAAGACTGCAACACCTGAATTAAATGTGCAGGCTAATAATACAGAGTGTTAGGGCTGGCAAGGACTTTTATCCAGCCACCTATTCAAGTACCATTATATGTATTTCGAACACTACAGGCAGAGTAGAATCAATTCTTTTTAAAAAAGTTCTCTAGTGAAAGCTGCTTTAAAACTATTCTTAGACCAATTATAGAACTTATCTTTTGCAACTAGAAAATTCATTATTCCTACTGAACTTGGAATATTCATGTTATAGATCAAACTCCATACTATTCTGTACACCCTCTTGATGATTAAAAATGGCTACCTGTTCTATTAGAGGTGCTCCCCATAATTCTTTTGAGTTATGTGGCTCAGACACAGATAAAAACAGAAGGCTTGGGTTAGGTAGGGAAGATGATAGAGTTATGTCTCAGCAATATAATAGAAATAGTAATGCTTTAAGAGCCAAAAATCCTGAGTTCTAATTCTTGTTCTATTCTTTATTTTGTTATACTGGACAATTAACTTTGCCTCAGTTATAACTTATGCTTATCTTACGAGTTCCTCAGAAGGTGGAAACAGATATAAAATTTGTTCTTGTCAAAACAGTGCTCATACATGCTTTGTACTTTTCCTCTATATCTAGCAAAGACATGGAAAAACAAATATGTAAATTATTTCTCTACATTTTCTCTCTCTGTGTATATACATGTAAGTTTACTTATACATATAACAATATATATTTTAAACACACATATGATATATAGGTATTTATAGGTGGAATCTCAGTATATCACCCAAGCTAGTCTTGAACTCCTGGCCTCAAGCAATCCTTCCACTGCCCAAATAGCAGAGACTATAGGCAAGAGACACTACACCCAACAAAATACATAAAATCGTATGCAGCGTCTTAGTGAACATTCTTTCTAAACCATATGTTTAAAACTTTGCTAAAGTTCTGTCTAGTGTTAACACCAATGTAACTAATCTGTAATGTCTGAAATTGCCCTTTTCAAAAAGTAGTATCTTTGTTCCTCTCTGATTTTTAGGCCTGATTCCTATCCATACAGTGTCTTCTCAAAAATCACAAATATCAATTCTCTAAAACAAAACGGGCAGATATCGTTTTTCAGTATGGGGAGGTAATTCACGTGGATCTTGAGGTCTGAATTATTCAAAGTCCACAGTTGAATATCTGTAGTTGTATAGGTATTTTACATCAAAATACAGCTTATGTGTTATATTTACTAAGTTATGATATATTCAGTTGTGTTTAGAAGATTTAAAAAAGACTGACACCCCCAAATCTAATTGTATTTGGTTTTCCAGTTGCTGCGTCTGTGTGCTGCTGCCCTCTAATGGGCAGCATGATAATTGTAAAGGACCACATTTGCCACCTTGAACCTAACTTAAAGATGTTTGAGAAGACAGCAGCAATGACAGGGAATTTAGGTTAGGGCTCATTGTACTCCACATATTCTTAGAAACAGTTGTTCTTGTGACTCCAAACGCTTTTCGACTGGTCCCTTGAAGGTTACTGAGCTCATTAAAAACTGCAGCCCAATTTTGTTGTTGAATCTCCTCCTTGTTGAAATAAGGAAATAAATTATTTTCCAATAATACAAAGCAGCCAAATTTTCATCTTTGATTCTAGAGAAATACAAATATAAAGTAACGACAAAGATTTAGACAACTAAATACTTATAGAGAACATGGCTACAATTTTCTTTCCAAAGAAAGAAAAATAAAATACCCAAGAAATCCTAGCAAAATGCACTATTTTAAAAATTTGAAGGAATGGTCTCTGTAGTCCTGCCCTAAGAGTAACTATAAAGTAATGGGAGGTACAATGATTTTTCTCAGACTTGAAATGATACACATAAACCATGTGGTCTGGAAACATGTGTTCCCTACTCCCCTTTAATGGGCTATATGAAAATATGCCTAGAGCTTACAGAAAACAAGGCTGAGAATGCACTTCAATTATCTAAAAGCAAAGCAAAGCAAAGCAAAACAAAACAAAAAATCCAAATTCCACTGGAATTTGAAGTAGGCAAAAGACATATGGAGAAATTTTTTTCTACATGTTGGTTTCAGCACTAAATGACCAATCAGTGGGATCTTGTTAGAGATCACCAAGTTTCCCAAATTAACTTAAGTGCAGCAGAACCTCTGTAAGTTGCCCACTCTAGGGACCACAGTGGAGGCGGTCACCATAGGGAACTAGGCCGACAGTGCGGACAAGTACGTGTACTTTCTTGTACAGCTTTTATTAGAGAATATGATCATATCTCAATTAAGTGTAAAATTTTTCAGAAATTGGGTGGCACCTGTGGCTCAGTGAGTAGGGCGCTGGCCCCATATACCGAGGGTGGCTGGTTCGAACTGGGCCCCAGCTGAACTGCAACAAAAAATAGCCAGGTGTTGTGGCAGGCACCTGTAGTCCCAGCTACTCATAAGGCTGAGACAAGAGAATTGCCTAAGCCCAGGAGTTGGAGGTTGCTGTTAGCTATGACACCACAGCACTCTACCGAGGGCAATAAAGTATAGTATAAAGTGTACTCAACAGGTCAAGTTATAGAGGGTAAACTGAAGTTGTGTGTCACAGTCCAAGTGATCAAGTGAGACTCTGTCTCTAAAAACAAAAAAAAAATTTTTTTCAGTAATTGTAGGATGTACCTACAATTCAGACCAGTCCCTCACACTGAAAAAATCTTCTGCAACGTGTGATAAACAATAGGATGTTAGGCCTAATCCAACATGTGGTAATAATGAAACACAAAAAAAGAAAGTATACTAAAGGAAATATAATACAACTAAGGGACAAAGCCAACACCTTTTGCCTCTTGGTGTAGAGTGTACACAACAGGTCAAGTTATAGGGGGTAAACTGATGTTGTGTGTCACAGTCCAAGTGATCAAGATACAGCTTACAGAGTGGTTAATATATAGAGGTCAGTCTTCCATTGAGCACCTGTGGTGCAAGTTTTGTCTCTGAAAATTAGGTCAACTTAAGGAGGTGGTCAATGAAGGGAGATGGGCAACTAGGGAGGTTCTACTGCATTTAAAATTATTTAAGAAGCACCAATTATTCCTAGAACTATGTGGGACTGAAAGTTTCACAAATTCTTTCAAATATAGTTGAAGATAATACTATCACTGTAATTAAGTCATTAAACTTGGGCCAACTATAACTGGCAGTATATATGGCATTGATAAAATGAAAAATCCTCAATTTTCCAGCTTCATAGGCCTCTCAATGATCATCCAATTGAATGCATTATCCTTGATACAAAGAAACTTGGCGGATGACTTTAATATTCGATATGCTAGTTGCTCTAGTCCAAGGCACTATTAACATTTTGGGCTTGATAAAATTCTTTGTTTGGGGTAAAGGGTGGATGTTTTGTGTATTGTACGATGTTTCGAAGTATCCCTTGCCTCAATCTATTAGATGACAGCTGCACACTCACTCCATAATAATCAAATATGTCTCCAGACCAACTTCATTGGGGTGAAGGATTGTCCCTGTTGAGAACCATTGCTCTAATTCATAACATCAGATGGAGATTTCCTATTCTAAGGCAAGTACTCTTGTCACAAGTACCAAGGGTCCATACAGTCACTAGTTAAGGGTCCTATACTTTCACTCACCTGCTGAAATAAATATTAAAACACAACTGCCACAAACCTATTAGAATGGCTAAAACAAAAACAAAAACACCAGCAAATGATAATATCAGTGTTGTTGAAGACATGGAGCAAATGAAACTCAGATATATTGCTTGTGGGAATGCAAATGCACTACTGTATATAAAACTGTATCACGATAATCTTGACTGATAAGTAAATAAAGAAATCAGACAGAACGTGGGAAGGAGTTCGATTTGAAATCTATGCTTTGTGGGTGGGGAGAGGCTGGGTGGAGGGAGGGTAACCGGTGGGACCTCACCTATGTTGCATATTGCAAGGGTACATGTCCAGTCTATTAAGAATAGAGTATAAATGTCTTAACACAATAATTAAGTAAGTGAGGTGAAGGTTATGTTAACCAGTTTGATGGAAGCATTCCAAATTATATACAAAATGTATTTATGTACCCCATAAATGCATTAATGTACACAGTGATGATTTTAAAAATCTGTTAAGAGAAAAGAATGTTTACACATGAATATTAATAAAACAAAATTAAAAAAAGAATATTAATAAAACATTGCAAAATTAAAAAAAGAAATCTATGCTTTGGGTTAGAGGCTTCATGTCGTAATCACAATATTTTACTTCCTTCCTACAATGAAAAGAATTCCTTTATTCACAGTTGGCAAATAGTACAAATATCATCAGTATAGATTATTTCATATTAAAATGAAGGTATATAAAATTAATTTATATGGTGTGCTTCTGAAAGGTTTAAGTCCAAGTTGTAGCTGTGTCCTTCACCCAGGAAGTGTGCTATGTACCTATGCAATGTATCTGTTGGGTGGGAACTTATTACCCAACCCTTCCTCTTCATCTCCCTACTTGAATTTAATTGAGTTTTTCTCTCATGTGAGCATGTAGTTGTTAATCTACTAGTTTCAATTTATTTATTTATTTATTTATTTTTATTGAATCATCGCTGTGTACAATAATTCAATCATGGGGTACAGTGTGCGGGCTTCAGATACAATCGGAGATATTTTTATCAACCTGATTGTGATAACATTCAAGAGACTTTCTCATTACTATGTGAGAACATTTTTGAT
>CAUYRH010048225.1:0-23609 GCA_963574655.1 Perodicticus potto | reverse complement strand
TTTTTTTTTAAGGCACCAGCCACATACACCTGAGCTAGCGGGTTCGAATCCAGCCCGGCCCGCCAAACAACAATGATGGCTGCAACCAAACAATGGCCGGGCGTTGTGGCGGGCGCCTGTAGTCCCAGCTACTTGGGAGGCGGAGGCAAGAGACTCACTTGATTGAGCCCAGGAATTGGAGGTTGCTGTGAGCTGTGATGCCACAGCACTCTATCCAGGGTGACAGCTTGAGGCTCTGTCTCAAAAAAAAAAAAAAAAGAAAAGACAAATGTTCCTAAACTTTGTGTTGTTTTGTAAGAAGCACTCAGTACTTTAATATTTTGGGGGGAAAAATCAAACTATTTCCATTTTGAAAAGGCAAATGTTCCTAAACTTTCTCAGTTCCTTGGCAGTCCTAAGCCAAAAGAAATGTCTCCCAGTTCCATTTATTAAGTATTTAGGTCCAAACCCCTGACATACTTATGACTAACAATTTATTGGCTGTTTGTAAAAATATGCATGTGAATTGGAATAAAAAGTATTCCTCCAACCTACTTCCAACTAGAAACTTGCACAGTGTCCAATAGATGTTTGCCAGACACATTATCATACCGAAAGGGTCCCAGTGACTTGGCACCCTGGGTCTCCTTTGTGTGTGTGGCAGGCAGCCACAGGGATAAAAAATAAAAAGTACAGATGTCTGATCCAAATTTAGCAAAGAGTTAAATTTCTAGCTATGAAAACAAGTGACTGTATACTTCACCAGGAAACTAATCTTTTTGATCCTTTTCCGTGCCTTGGTCTTGTCTACTTTGTACTAGTACCTTTTAACAGGTAAAAACTTTACACCTTTTATGTTAACCTGGATGGAGTTGAAACACATTCTTCTTAGTAAAGTATCACAAGAATGGAAAAGCGGGAATCCAATGTACCCAATACTAATAGGAAGCCAGTAGACAATCTAATACATGAGAACAACTCAATTCAAGTAGGAGGGAGGGGGGAAAGGGAGCAGGGAAGGGGATTAGGGTGCTCCCACTTAATGGGCACAATGTAAGGGTGTATGGCACACCCCTTGGGTACAGGACACACTACAAGAGGGACTCTACCTAACAGATGCAAACATTGTGACCTACTTGTTTGTACCCTCACATTAACCAGAAATAAACATAATAATTAATAAAAACATAAATTTTAATTTAAAAAACAGACAAAAACAACCAAACCCCCCTACCTCTACACAGTTTAAAGCCTCTTTTTTCACTGGGGCTGAGCTCAGAGTTCCTGTTTCTACTTGGAGTACAAGAAGTTCTGAGCGCCTTTATATGAGAAAGAAGATAGGCAAGCTATAATTATGAAGAAAATGATGAAGGCTGCCTCTCCTGCCCTGGGTTACTAGTTATGTTTACTAGATTCTCTTTAAAGAGTCCTTCTTGTGTCCCAGGGGAACAGTTTTTCAGAATTCTATCATTATAATTACAGTCTTTTCAATAATACCTGAAACCAGCGTTTTTTAAACTTCTTACCTAAGTGCTCCTTAGAACAAAGGAGAGAAAAGCCATACTGGAAAGTTTGGGGACAGAATCATTATAACTATTCTTAAACATAAAATTTATTTGTTGTCATAAAAACATTTTTTGAATTTCGAGTACTCTTTTATAATACATTTGTGTTGATAGGCAAACAGTGGTTTAAATTGTTTACTACTTACATAAAATTGGTGCAGTGGTAAGTAGTTGGCTCCAGAGACTTGAGCCATATTTAGCTTGTGGATTTTATTTTTTATTTTTTATTTATGTTTTTGGTTATGATATTTTGCGTTTTAATTCCAGTCCCCAAATGCTCGTAAAAAAAGAAATGTTCATGAATTACTTTTAAATATTAGTCAAATCAGGCTCCAAGTCCTAGATGTTGTGCTGAAACCTTGTGGATTTTAATATGCTAGGCTACGCCACCAGTTTGAGATGCACAAAAAAATGCAACTGAGGTTGAAAACATAATTTCCCCCAAGAGAAAAGGGTCCTTCCATCAAAAGGACCAGAAATACCCTGCCTTTGTTCTCTCAGGCTGCTGTCTCTGACATGTAGCAATAAACTTGCCTTATTATTGGTTTCCTGCAGCAGCCACCACCCTTCCCTGGCCGGCCATTATTCCTTCTCTCCTGGACAACCCACTCAGACAGCTCTAAAAGCCATAGTTCCTGGGGAGGAAACAATTTGCTATATTACCTGCTGTTATGTTTTTCTTCATCATCTTTTTTTTTTGTAATTTTTTCTCTATTTTTTTCTTACTCCCAATGGGAAATGATTTTTTTGGTGTTTTTTGTTTTTATTTGAGTTTTTTTGTTTGTTCGCTTTGGGGTTTTTTGTTGTTGTGTGTTTGTTTGTAGAGACAGGGTCTCACACTTGTTCAGGCTGGTCTCAAACTCTTGAGCTCCAGGGATCCACCCCCCTCGGCCTCCCAGAGTGCTGGGATTACAGGTGTGAGGCACCTCGTAGGGCCCTGTGTTTTTCTTCTCATGGTTCACTAAAGGTTGCACTTTACACCCCAAGTAAATCTATGCCCTGACAATCCAGGATGGCCTTACATACAGTGACACTCTGCGTGATGTGTCGTTCCACTCTGATCCTGACTCAGAAACGGAGAAGACAGCTATGGGGTGCTGGTGGAGACCTCTAACCACACCAGGTGCTGTCATCCTGGAAACAGGATCCGCAGGAGAGGATTCTAAACCCAAACATACATTTTATAATGATACACTTGTCATCGTACCACTCCCACAATACACATTCAGTCATCTCGTATTCATAATATCTCAGCCAAGGACTTGATTCATCTCCCCAAGAGGAAAGCTCAACCTCTGAGAGGTTTTATGGCCCCTTTCTAAAGTTGCAGCTAACTAGCCAAACACCTCAGCATGGAACAGAACAAGGTAAGGGGAAAAATTCCAGGCTGTAAAGAAACTATAGAGTCCCTTAAATTATGTGGGCTAGAGTCATCAAGAGAAGTTAGAATTATTGGCACTAATAATTATAATTCTTTTTAAATCTGAATGTTAAAAATGATAATAAATTTGGCTTGGTTGATACATTCTTTGAAGCTCATTTTTCTGACATTTGAATATTCATTTCTAAAGATGCACTTGAATTTGTGTCTGTTTTAGGTGGTAATGGGAACTGGCATTTCTGCTGGGTTTAACTTGAAAGAATCATACAATGTGGATGTCGTTGGAACACTTCCTCTGGGGTAGGAAAATAGTTTTATTTTAAGTAACAGTGTGACTTGAATAACCGATAGACCTGTTCTTTTTAACCCCTGCTTTAGTACTCTTACAAAGAAAAGTAATCTCTTTTCTACATATAAAATAGCTGAGGGTTTAAAGGGTGGGTATGTGTTTTTTATTGTGGTAAAAAAAAAGCCTATACCATCAAATTTACCATCTTAACCATTTTTAAGTGTACAGTTCAGTGGTGTTAAGTATATTCATATTATTGTAAAACAGATCTCCAGGACTTTTTTTATCTTGCAAATCTAAAACTCTGTACCCATTAAACAACAACTTCCTCTTTCCTCTTCCCACCAGCCCCTGGTAACTACCATTCATCTTTCTATTTGTATTAATATGACTACTCTGGGTACCTCAGATAAGTGGTATCATACAGTATTTCTCTTTTCGCGACTGGCTTATTTCACTTAACATAACATCCTCGAGGTTTATCTCTACTGTAGCATGTGACAGTACTCTCTTCCTTTTCTAAGGATGAATAATGTCCCATGGCATGTGTTTATCGAATTTTATTTCTCCATTCCTCTGTCAGTGAGCTTTGGGGTCACCTCCACCGAGGCTATTGAGAATAGAGCTGCTGTGGATATGAGTGGGTAACTATGTCTTTAAGGTCGTACTTTCAATTATTTTAGATATATACCCAGAAGTGGGATGCCAGATCTATTTGTTTTTTGAGGAACCTCTATACTGTTTTCCATAGCAGTGGTACCATTTTACAATCCCACCAACAGTGGCAAATGGTTTTTGTTTTATTTTGTTTTCTTAAATAGTTTTTAAATTCTCTCCTTGAATGTTATAGGAATTAAGAGAAAAAAAGAAACACTTAAATCCTCGTCTGCCACTTACTAGCTGTGTGACCTTGGGCAGGTCCCTTCTCCTCTCAAAGCCTCAGTTTACCCATCTGCCAGGTGGACATGGTAATTTATGTTCATCTCAAAGGCAGCGGTGAGAGCTGCGGGAGGTACTGGCCATGAAGCAGGTGGCACGCTTGGTACGCACCCTAGACGTGTTGACTGAACGTTCTGAGGCTTGTTATTTCACTGTTTTCTAGTTTCAAGTCACTGTTACTTCATCTAGGCCAGTGGTTCTCAACCTTCCTAATGCCGCGGCCCTTTAATACAGTTCCTGTGGGTCACAACCCACAGGTTGAGAACCGATGATCTATGTTATCTCGTGGAGCTTATATTCTACTAGTGGAGACAGACAACTGAATAATAAACAAACCAATAGTGAGAAGTACTATGAAAAAGAAGGGAAGCCGGGTAAAGGATAGGACAGACCGGGTGGCTGTTTTAGGTAGGGTGTCAGGGAAGGTGATATGTGTATTTGAGAGACAAGAATGAGGTTTAGTGACTTGCTCGTGAGGTTCAGCCGGGACCCAGAACTCAGTCTTCTGATACCCAGTTGTGGGTTCTTTCCATTACCTCACTCCTGGGTCACTAACAAAGTAGTAAGATGATAAACATTAGTCTTTTAATGGATCCAACAGATAATCCTATTCAGTTACTAGTTACAAATAATTTGATTAACTATGAAATGCTTACACTTAGATTCCTCTTTTATAAAAATATAGTGACAGACTGCATAACATTAGTAAGTTATTCAAAATGTATATATACATATTATATCTATAGTATATGTATCTATATTACATATGGCATATATAACATATATATATATATACTGATAGGTTAAAAACCGCATGTCACCATAATTTCTATTTAATACCTTCCTTTCCCTATTGCACTGTACTCAGATATGTAGCTTTCTTTCTATTTATGAGAACTTAATTTTAAAAAAAAGAAAAGAAAAGGACATTTTACCTTTCCGGAACCTGGCTACCCAGGAACCTTATCTTTCTGGAACTTTGCCCAAAACCAAGCAGGTAACAAATACTTACCTACCTGCTTATCTATGTACAATATGCTGTTTCAGTTATCTGTGAATCTTATTGCTATATAACAAACTACCTCCAAAACAGTGGCTTGAAACAGCCACCAGTAGGTGCAAGTTGGTGGCTCATGCCAGTTATCCTATTACTTTGGAGACTGAGGTGGGAGGAGTGCTTGAGGCCAGGAATTTAGGACCAGCCTGAGCAACATAGCAAGACCCCTGGCTCTACAAAAAAATAGAAAAATTAGCCAGCATGGTGGCACGTGGCTATAGTCTCAACTAGTAGGCTGGCTGAATCAAAAGGATCACTTGAGCCCAGGAGTTTGAAGTTGCCGTTAGGAGTTATAATGATGCCATTGCATTGTACCCCAAGCAATAGAGTGAGACCCTGTCTCAACAACAACAAAAAAAACAAAGCAAAAAACCCCAAAACCTCACAGCAACCATTAATTTTCTTATAATTCTTTAGTCTAGATTGGGCTCAGCTGTGTGGTTCTTCTTCCGGTCTTGCTTGGGAGCCTCTCATGCATCTAGAGATGTTTGAAGGTGTGACTGGTGCTAGAAGATCAACTCACATGTCTGACACCCCAGCTGGCGTGGCTGGAACAGCTGAGGGCTGGTTGGCATCTTCTCTAAACATGATGTCTCCAGCAGGGTAGCCAGACCTCTTTACATGGTAACTTAGGACAACAAGAAAGAAACACAGAGAATTTGCCAGGTCTCTGAAGGTACTCAACAGCCTCGCTCCCACTACATTCTGTCAGTGAAAACACATTACAAGGCCAGCCCAGATTTAGCCAGAAGGGAAATAGATTCCACATCCAGCTGGGAGGAGCAGCATGAATGTGCAAGTATGAGAGGATTGGTTGGTGGCCGAGTTTGAAAGCAGACACCATACTTACCTATACACATACATAAGAACATACATATTGCAGTGTCCAGAAAGTGACAGTTGACTGTTAAAGATCCCAATCTCGCATATATCCTGTCTTTTGATTTATTTTTAACTCCTTCCAAAATGCATCCTTTTCTTTTATCCTAGTTGCTCAGTCCTAACCCTACTTCAAGCCCCTCTCAGCTAATGCATGTGCAGCAAAGTGAAGAGGGAAGATGATAAACTTCATAATCAGACCCCCTGGGTTTGACTCCCATCTCTATCCTGGGCAAGTTACTTAACATCTTAAGCATCCATTTTCTCAACTAATAATGGCACCTATCCACTAGGAGTGTTGTGAGGAAAAATGAGATGACTTACATGAAGCATGTAGCATGTAATCTAGCCTTGATAGATATTAGGTTCCTGCCCCTTTCTCCCTGCCTTTTCCTTATCCCATAACTTGAAACATCCCATCTGTCATTTGCTACAACATAGTAACAGAGATGGCTATTTGACCATGGACAAATCGCTTAACCTCACTCTGCCTCATTTTCCTCATCTTTAAAATGGGGATTATTATGATGCCTACTTCAGGACTATTAGAAATAATTAAATGAGCACAGAACCAGGCACTGAGGAAACACCTAATAAATGGTTGCTATGGTCGTAATCATAACTATTACTCCATATCAATTAAATGATTGTTATTATTCTGGCTGCTGTTATTATTATTTAGCCCAGTGCCTTGAACTGGAGCAGAATGCCTTTGAAAATCCCTATTCTCTTCCCCCATTCTATGTATTTCTTAAGTATAAGGGTCCCAACCTATAAGAATGCACCACAAAAGCTGGATTCCCCACTGTGAGGTTCCAAGAGTCACACTTTTGGCTCCTTCAGATTCCCAGGTGTATAATCTTCTGTTGCTCCTTTTCCAAGTTACACACTCAACTAAAAGGATAAGAACCTGGGACGAGGTCACATCAATCACAAGAAAGAGAAGTGTGGACCTAATGTTTTGAAGACAGTAGTTCTCCTCTAAAGTAGCCCTTCTAGGCCGGGCGTGGTGGCTCACGCCTTGTAATCCTAACACTCTAGGAGGCCAAGGTGGGTGGATTGCCTGAGCGCAGGAGTTCGAGACCAGCCTGAGCAAGAGTGAGACTCTGTCTCTAAAAAATAGCCAGGTGTTGTGGCAGGCACCTGTAGTTCCAGCTACTCGGGAGGCTGAGGCAAGAGAATCACTTTGAGCCCAAGAGTTTGAGGTTGCTGTGAGCTATGATGCCACAGCACTCTACCAAGGGCACCAAAGTAAGACCCTGTCTGAAAAAACAAACAAACAAAGTAGCCCTTCTCCAATACCCTCCCACCCAAAGACTTGGGTTTGAGTGTCTTGTGGCATCTGAGCACTTTGCTGACCCTCTCTTCTTCCTGTTACTGTGTCTTACAGCTGCCTTCAGGGTGCCATGAGGTATAAGGTTCCTCCTTTTATAAATAAAACAGCATCTGCTCTCTCCTGATAACTCACCCAGGTAGGAAGCCACACCCTGCAGTTTAGGTTTGGAAAGAACCTCTCTTTGTCAAGAAGGGTCCTCCTTTTTGCCAATCCAGAGCAAATGAGGATCCAAGCACTGATCACCTCATTTGCGGATAATGACCCTCTATATTGCGCCCCTTGGCCTGTGGTTTTTTTCCCAGTGGTCACAACACTCAAGTTAAAGCCAGCTTGATTTTTCAGGCTACTACCTCCAGCCAACCCGGATACCAGCCTCTTCCACCTTGTATACGTGGATGCCATTGCCATAGCCATCGTTGGATTTTCAGTGACCATCTCAATGGCCAAGACCTTGGCAAATAAACATGGCTATCAGGTTGACGGCAACCAGGTAAAAATCATCAATTGCCTGCACACGTTCCATACCAGTACAGTCATCGTGCTCTGTTCTGGAAAGTACAGGAAGTAGATTTATCGATCTTGGTAGAAAAACTTACTTGGGTGATGTATATGTTTGGAGCCTGTGTTTATTCAACTCTACGTTTTTTTCCTTTAATTATAATCATTAGAATCTTACCTGGGCAGGGGTAGAGCTGAAATCTCCAATCTAAAGTGTATACTTTGCCAAACTCCTTTAGATGTTGTCCTTATTTTTTTTTTTTTTTTTTGAGACAGAGTCTCTGTTGCTCTGGGTAGAGTGCCATGGGATCATTATATCTCACCGCTTGGTGTAGATTACCAACTCATAAGAAAAGGAACAGTACTTGTGCCAAACTCTTGGGCTCAAGTGATCCTCTTGCCTCAGCCTCCCAGAGTGCTAAGATTACAGGCATGAGCCACTGTGCCTGATCTATTGTCCCTAATTTTAAAGCTTACAATCTGGAAGTAAAACACAAGGGTCCGGCAGAAGTAATGCCCTTTTGTGCTTGAGCATGATATTGTTAGGTTACAGAATTATATGCTTATGATTTTGTAATGAAAGATTGGTATAGATTACCAGCTCCTAAGAAAAATAACATTATTTGTGCCATTATATTTGTGATTTGCATGAAATTTAATAACAACAATATCACACTCCAGCACCAAAAGGCTTTACATCTGCTGGAAAATATTTTCTTGATTTTCCCACAGTGATTATCCAAAAAATGGTTTCAATTTTTTCAAACCATTTTTGCTTCATAGGAAGGCCTGTCTTTGTTTATTAAACTTTGGGTATATGGTTCATCTCTCAAATGCCACAGTATTCTCTTTGCTGCCTTCTTTTGTAACATAGTCACAAATAAGGTATTTAATCCAACACCATGAGCTGTAATCTTAGTATGACAATGCCTATTTTAACACCCTGTACATTTCTGAGGGGAAACTAGATGCTTCACATTCATATGAGGTACAACGGTCAAACTAGAAATACCCAAAATAGCCCTAAGAGCAGGACTTACTTGCCCTAGGAAGACACTGGCATATATTTGTTGATAAGTAATAGTCCGGGCACTTAAAAGATGCCAATAGTTCTATATGTCATGAAGTTTCTCTTAAAACAACAAAAATATTTTGTTCCCTTTTACTGCAATTTTTTAAAAAAAACATTATTTGTTTAGAGTGTGTTTGGGTAAGAGGGGGCTGCATGGGGGGCAGCATTGTTATTCTCTAACACAATAAAAATTTAATTTAAGAGTTTCCCCCCTCCATAAAATATGTCATAATTCCTGTTTTGAACTGATGCTAAACAAATTCTGGTAACTGAAAAGTGATTGAAGAGACAGCCTATACAGCTACAAATGCATATTAAATGGGCTATCCTGCTTTTCCTCCTGAAGAATGACCTCTCTTTTGTGTTTTGCTTCCACACGGAAAAGGAGCTCATTGCCCTGGGACTGTGCAATTCCATTGGCTCGCTCTTCCAGACATTTTCAATCTCCTGCTCCTTGTCTCGAAGCCTTGTTCAGGAGGGAACTGGAGGGAAGACACAGGTGTGTATGTAACAGGCCTCTAAGAACCAGTGATTTCAGTGGTAATTAAATTTTAATCTCTTGATTCTATTCTGAACCCAAACAAGGCGACTGTGCCTGAGATCCATGCTCCCGTAAGCTGTGAAGGGAATCAGAGAAAGGCATGGTTGGTTGAAGCGAATCACAGGAACTGAATCTATAGAAAAGGAGTATATTCTCCAGTTAAATTGGAAAGTTTCACAATACTCAACTACTGGCTCGGCGCCTGTGGCTCAACGGACTAAGGCGCCAGCCATGTACACCTGAGCTGGCGGGTTCGAATCCAGCCCAGGCCCGCCAAACAACAATGACGGCTGCAACCAAAAAATGGCTGGGCGTTGTGGTGGGCTCCTATAGTCCCAGCTACTTGGGAGGTGGAGGCAAGAGACTCGCTTGAGCCCAGGAATTGGAGGTCGCTGTGAGCTGAGATGCCATGGCACTCTACCCAGGCAGAGACAGCTTGAGGCTCTGTCTCAAAAAAAAAAAAAAATAACTACCAGTAAACCTCAAAGTTCAGACCTGGGATATCATCATGAAAGCCTGCGTGTGGGCAGGATGCCGCACTATCCAATTTTCTACAATAAAATGTTTACTATATAAAAAACGTTTAATATACACATATTAAAATGTTTAATAGACACACTGTCCCATATAGCAGCCATCAGCAACAAGACTCTTGAGCACTTGAGATGACCTGGATTTTAAATTTTAGTTAATTTTAATTTTATAGACATGTAAATGGCCACATGTGGCTAGTAGACATATTGGACAGCAAACTCTTATCTGAACTTTTAGCCCTTACGGGTTTCAGGTTGGCACCAGACACCTGTCACCACCTCTGATGAGGAAATTTCAGTCAAGGTATTTAAGCATTTCGGCTTCTATTTAAACGCCATAAGAACCACAACCTCTAAGAGGGAAAGGGAGACAGTTACCGTTTTATGTAATAGTTACATAAGTGATGATTCACTTAAATCCGTATTTTCTTGATCTTCCCACAGTGATTATCCAAAGACTAAGACCAACCTCTGCCCCTCCCCTGACTCACGTCTCCTAAAAGCCCCTTCCGTGTGTCCTCTCATTCAGCTTGCAGGTTGTCTGGCCTCGCTAATGATCCTGCTGGTCATATTAGCCACTGGATTCCTCTTTGAATCGTTACCACAGGTGTGTAGTGTGGCCTTGGTGTGAGGCTTTTCCACATATAGACGTGTTGTTACTTTATTTCTTCATATTTTTGTGGCTGTACTAGGGGTTTTTACTGTAACCATAGCAGGGTGATATGACAAAGGGTCAAGGGCAGGACCAAGATCCTGCTCCATGGTCTCCTGACAGCTGCCCACAGGACCTTGCAAAGGTATTTCCCCTCCTCTTGGTCTCAGTTTTCTTACCAGCAAAGAAGTTTGGCCTGGCTAACCTCCAACGTCTCTGCCCTCTTTGACTATCTATGACCTAATACTTTCATTCAAAATCTGAAGTGGTTTATACTCATAAGACATTTATTTGGTGATACATTTAATCCAGCAGACATCAGGAACAATAGGGAATAGAACAGGTAGTGGCTCACTACTGTGATCCCAGAACTTTGGGAGGCCAAGGTGAGAGGATCACTTGAGATCACTTCAAGAACAGCCCCAACAACAGAGTGACAGCCCATCTTACAAATAAATAAATAAATATGTATAACAGAAGAAAAATCATAATGTTGGAAGTCCATGGATAAAATCATTCCTCGAATACCAAGATTGATCCTGAATCTCTTGAACACTATGTACGTTGGCTGCTAGGATACAGGCTCATTTTAGCTAATGAAGTCCTGAAAATCCTGGTGTTCATGGCTCCAAAGACACCATCAGTGTTAGGAAGTGATCAGGAAAAGGTGTAAGAAAGGCAGCAGCAGGGCAGTGAGGAGACAGCAAAGGGTGCTCTGCGGACAGGAGGGGAGGCAAGAGGGGATGTGGCCTGAGGACAGGAGGGGAGGCATGGGGGGATGTGCTCTGTGGACAGGAGGGCAGGCATGGGGGGATGTGGTCTGAGGACAGGAGGGCAGGCATGCGGGGATGTGATGTGAGACAGGAGGAGAGGCATGCAGGGATGTGCTCTGTTTCAGGCTGTGCTGTCGGCCATCGTGATCGTCAACCTGAAGGGAATGTTTATGCAGTTCTCAGATCTCCCCTTTTTCTGGAGAACCAGCAAAATAGAGCTGGTAAGTAACAAAAGTGATGACCACACCTACGGTGCATCTTAGAAGGGTACAGGTGAAACTTACTAAATGCAGAATACAAATGTCTTAATGTAATAACTAAGAAAATGCCATGAAGGCTAGTTAACCAGTTTGATGAAAATATTTCCAATTGTATATAAAACCAGCACATTGTACCCCATGATTGCATTAATGTACACAGCTATGATTTAATTTAAGAAAAAAAAAAGCGATGAGTAGGTTTATGGGTCATAGCAGCAAGTATGGTTAGTGTTAATATGTGGAAAAATGTAAGAAAGATAAGGTAAAAGTAGCGCGCGCGCGCGCGCGCGCGTGTGTGTGTGTGTGTGTATGTGTGTGTGTGTATGTTTAATTCTTATGGAACTTTTAACACGATTCTCTGTTAAGCTTTCTGTTTTGGTTTAGACCATCTGGCTGACCACTTTCGTGTCCTCCTTGTTCCTGGGATTGGACTACGGTTTGATTACTGCTGTGATCATTGCTCTGCTGACTGTGATTTACAGAACACAGAGGTGAGTGCCCAGACTGGAATGTGTGTGGGTGTCCTGGCTGAGATTACAATGTGGACTTTAAGTATAGAACAAAGCTTGCATTGGTAAAAGTGGAGCCCTTTGTTTATTTCCGCTTAGCATGAAAGGAAGCTGTCACATTCACATAGCCTATTGACTAAATAAACAAAATCCCGATAAAATATTCTCTAAAATGCTGCAAATGAAAAGAGCATGATTTCCATCAGTGTCTGTGCCGTCCCCCACCGAGTACTGCACTGGTTTACTTCCCCTCTCCTGAGTGAACCCTGTTCTCACAGTTTGCTTTGGCACCAGGTGCTGACATGACTTTCAATGACATGAAGCAGACTCGACACCGTGAACAGAGGCACTTCTCCAGTTGTCCCTTCCACCCTGAACCATTATCCCCTGGCTTCTCTTCTTAGCTGAGCCCGCTAGGGAAAGTATAAAATAATCTTTAAAAAGCTGCAATTGGCCAAGTGTGGTGGCTCATGCCTGTAATTCTAGCACCTTAGTGGCTGACACAAAAGGATCACTTGAGGCCAGGACTCCAAGACCAGTCTGAATAAGAGGGAGACCTCCGTCTCTACAAATTTTTTTAAAAAATTAGCTGGATGTGGTCCTGTGTGCCTGTAGTCCCAGCTACTTGAGAGACTGAGGCAACATGATTGCCTGAGCCCAGCAGTTTGAGTTTGCTGTGAGCTATAATGACACCACTGCACTCTACCTGGGGTGACTGAATGAGACTCTGTCTCAAAACATTAATAATGAAGAAATCACCATGAAAATAAAAAGGAAACATTATGTCATAGCAACAGCCTAGACTTATTTCTTTATTTATTTGTTCATTTATTTAGAAATAGAGCCTTACTCTGTTGCCCAGGCTAGAGTGCCATGGCCTTAGTCTAGCTCACAACAACCTTAAACTCCTGGGTTCAAGTGATCCTCCTGCCTCAACCTCCCAAGTAGCTGGGACTGCAGGCACCCACCACAATGCCCAGCTAATTTTTTTATTTTTAGTAGAGATAGGGTCTCACTCTTGCTCAGGTTGATCTTGAACCCCTAAGCTCAAGTCATCCTCCTGCCTTGACCTCCCAGAATGCTAGGATTACTGTGCCTGGCCCAATAGCCTGGACTTTAAAATCAGGCAATCCTGGTTCAAGTCCCAGCTGCACCTTCGTAAGTTCTATGATTTAACATAACCTCTTAGGGCTTGGCTTTTGCATCTGTAAAATGGGACTAATACTTGGTACAAAAAGTTACAATAAGATTTAAATGAAAATAAGGCACACAAAGATACATTCTACCCTCTCAACTAGTAATAATGCCATTACAATGAAAATGACATTAGTCTGGTTTGCCTATAGTTGCAAATCATATAATGGTTCCTAAAGTTTTTTCTTTTTTCTTTTTTTTTTTTTCCATTTCCTTCTGTCCCATTTTAACCTTCTTTTTTTTTTTTCCTAAAGTTTTTTCTGTGATGTGTTGAAAAGCCACTGGATGGGGATGTTAACCCTTTATCTACAGAATGAGGGAAATGTGAAATTAAGAGCACATTTAAACTCAGGTTAAAAATAAAACTACAAATTCTAACGCTGTTGCCCATCACTGTCTGAAAAAAGTTTTTCCCATTTTTATGAAAAACATTATTTGAGGGAGAAAGACAAGTACAGCATTTTTTAAAAAACTTTTCCTTGGCCGGGGGCAATGGCTCGCACTGTGATCCTAGCACTCTGGGAGACTGAGGTGAGTGGATTGCCTGATCTCACTGCAAGACCTTGTCTTTAAAAAAAAAAATAGCCAGGGGCAGTGCCTGTGGCTCAAAGGAGTAGGGCGCTGGCCCCATATGCCGGAGGTGGCAGGTTCAAACCCAACCTCGGCCAAAAAAAAATAGCCAGGCGTTGTGGGTATAAAAAATAGCCAGGCGCTGTGTCTGTAGCCCCAGCTACTTGGGAGGCTGAGGCAAGAGAATCACTTAAACCCAAGAGTTTGAGGTTGCTGTGAGCTATGACGCCACAGCACTCTCTACTGAGGGCTACGAAGTGAGACTCTGTCTCAAAAAAAAAAAAAAAAAATTGCCCAACTTTAAAATTTATGATAAGAAATCATAATATCCAATTTGGTAAACACATTTGGTCTACACTGTGGCTTGTTAAGGGATATAGATTTTTTTTTTTTTTGAGACAGAGCCTCAAGCTGTCATCCTGGATAGGGTGCCGTGGCATCACAGCTCACAGCAACCTCCAATTCCTAGGCTCAAGCAAGTCTCCTGCCTCTGCCTCCCAAGTAGCTGGGACCACAAGCGCCCACCACAATGCCTGGCCATTTTTTGGTTGCAGCCATCATCGTTGTTTGGCGGGCCTGGGCTGGATTTGAACCTGCCAGCTCAGGTGTACGTGGCTGGTGCCTTAGCCAGTTGAGCCACAGGCGCCAAGCTGGATATAGATATTTTTAAAGGATAATGTTCACTAAAGCTCTGAGATAAAGGACTCAGATAGATGTTCTGTCCTTTGCTGATGATTTTAAAGGGTCTTTGTAGGTATACAGCCAGCAGTCAGGACACTTGCTTATTTCCAGCTGGCTTCCTTTTCTGTAATTAGGACACATTTTTCAGGATATGAGGAGTGGTGCTTTGACTTTGGCCTGTTGCTCCACTCAGCGCATGCATAGTTGAGAAACAACTATTTCATTCAGCAAACAATTCCTGACAGTCTCCTCTATGTGGGCACCAAGGGTGCTACAAATGCGATGGAGGTTCAGTTTCTGCCCCCAAGGAGTTCGTTCAGTGTTATAAAATATACTGCAATGATTATAATCTTCATTGACTAGATCATAATGTTATTATGTTCCCAGAGAGATGCTGGACTCTAGGGATACTGCAGTAAATATCACACGCCCCTCCCTTCATAGAGAGTGTATTCACTTGAGGATGACAAACATGTATTAATGATTATATTAATAATGGTAATGTCCTAGCACTCTGGGAGCCCAGGGTGGGAGGATCATTGAGCTCAGGAGTTCAAGACCAGCCTGAGCAAGAGCGAGACCCCATCTCTACTAAAAATAGAAAAACTAGCCAGGGGTTGTAGTGGCCGCCTATAGGCCCAGCTACTCAGAAAGCTGAGGCAAATGGATTGCTTGAGCCTAGGAGTTTAAGGTTGCTATGAGCTAGGCTGAGGCCATGGCACTCTAGCCTGGACAACAGAGTGAGACTCTGTCTCCAAAAACTAAAAATAATGAAGTAATGATGGCACTTAATTATTACAATTACTTACATGCCTGGCTGTATACAAGATCAATGCTTTATGTCATTTCATCTGATGACTATTGGCATCCGCATTTCATAGAGGTGGAAACTTGAGGCCTGGAGTGATTGGGTAACTTACCTAAGATGAAGTAAGTGGTGGGGCAATGACTCACATATGAATTTTTTGGAATTCAGAAGCTGACTCTTAATCAGCAGTATGTAATCCATTTTCAAAAACTTAAGATGCACAGTTCCAAGTGCCTCATTACTATAAGCAAGGTACAGTGTGATAATAAGCCTAAGAGACACCAAATAAAACCCTGTAAGAGTTTATTGAAAAGACTTGCTAGCAGTCAGTGTCAACAGGGAAGTAACAGAGCTTGGCCTTTACTGGAATCAAGAGCATTTAGACTTGCAGAAATAGGGTGCCAGGGCACTCCAGGTGATCAGGAAGACCCACTTCTCCTCTGCCTGTTGAATCCTCACCCTTTGAGGCCCATCTTGCCCGGCCAAAGGCCTTCAACTCCCCCTGTTCCCCTCCCCAATGCTCTGGTCCTCCTCTCGCAGTTTGCACGTGTCCATCGCAGTTAGTTGTGTAACTGTGTCATCCGTGTGCCTGCCTCTCACTCTCCCTCCCCAGTGGCACTAGATTGCAACACACGGGCAGCACTTTGAGTTTCTCAGAGGTTTTTTTGTAATTGAGAACTCAGCTGAGAACCTCGTTCTACAGTATTAGTCATTGGGATGGGGATTATCCACAGATGTCAGTAGACTGTGAACATCTTATTTGTAGAGTTCATGTTTGTTCCCAGTACCAGGCACATTACACGTTCTCTGAATGTTTGCAGAGGGAATCTACCCAGAAGAACAGCTAATGTTCATGTTCCGTCTTCTAATTTGCAAAGCACTTTTGCATTTATGCTAAGAAGCACCAGGTTACAGTAGCAACCATGGCATGGCAAATCAAAGACCTTGAATTGAATCCCAGCTCTCTGACCTTGAACAACTCACCTAACCCCACTGAGCCTCAATTTCTCAACCACACGATAATGGTAATAAGCGGCTCATAGCATCATATATAGGCATAATAAGGTAATAGCACCTGCTCAAGAAATAGTCTCTGTCATCATATGGTATCTAATATCAGCCAGACTATCCTACAAAAAGAATTAGGAATTAGGGATCTCAAAAGGTAATGTTTAAAATGTATTCAAACCCAATATAAGAAAATCTCTGTGCTAATTAGAGATTTTTGTTTTCTCTCCACACCATCAATTGATTACCCTCAGCCCCAACCATGAGTCACTGACTCTTGCTACCAACAAAGAAAAATTCCCTCTCCTACCTTAGAATCACAGCAGGAAGATGATTCTATCTACTGAGTGGCATGAGGAAAACTCAAGTAACACATGTTCCTGGCATAGCTTGAACTCTGCACAATTCATTATTGCCCCAGTCTTTAAATGCCAGAGTCTTTTGTCCTGTTTGTGTATGAAGTGTGGTGGAGGGGGTCAGCGTGGAGTTTATGTGTGATGTGTACAGTCTGTGTGGTGTGAGGTGTATGTGACGTGTGTGAACTAAGTATGTGTGCAGGGTGTGCCTGTGTGGTATAGGGTGGAGGTGTGGGGGTGTGCGTGTACATTGTACATGTGGGGGGTATGAGTGTGTGTGTGGTGTATATGCATATGTGTGTGTGATATATAGTGTGTGTACTGTATACGTGTGTTGTATATGTGTATGCTATGGTTGTGTGTGATATGCGCGCATGTTGTGGTATGTAGTATTTGTATTATGGGGGGATGGAAGGTGTGTATTGTATGTGTGATATGTGGGGGCTTGGGGTGTGTGTATATGGTATGAAGTGTATGTGATGTGTGTGTATTGAGGGGGATGTATGGTATGTGTGTGGTATGTATGCATGGGGGGATATGTGGTGTGTGTAGTAAGGGGGGTGTATTTTGTGTGTGGTATGTGGAGTGGGAGGGTGTGTGTGGTCTGTGTGGGGTATATGTGTGTGTGAATTATGGGGGAATATGGTGTGTGTGTTTGGTATGTATGCATGTGTGTCTGTTGTCTGTGGTGTGTGGTGTGTGTGTTGTGGGGGATGTTTTCTGTGTGGTAAGTGGAGTGTGTGGGTATGTCTGGTTTGTGTAGTATGAGGATGTGATGTGTGTATTGTGTATGTGTGTGGTGTATGAACATGTGTTTGGTATGTATGCATGTGTGGGTGTGGTATGTGATATGTGCATTGTGGGGGGTGTATTGTGTGTGTTTTGTGGGGGGTATATTGTGTGCATGGTATGTGGAGTAGATGGTGTGTGTGATGTGTGTATTGTGTATGTGTGTAGTGTATGAGCCTGTGTGTGGTATGAGGTGCAGGTGTTAGGCTTAGAATAGCACTCAGAATGTGATATATGTGAAGCCCTTCTGCAAAGACCCATATAAGGACGAAGTATTCCTGAATTCACCAGCAAATCCTTACATGACATGTAAACATACAAAACCTTATTTTTAAATTCCATACGGCACCTCAACACAATGGTATTTAATGTACTTTCTGTCTCCAGTCCGAGCTACAAAGTCCTTGGACAGCTTCCAGACACTGACGTGTATATTGATATAGACGCATACGAGGAGGTAGGACCTTTTCCATTTATCATTTTAAAAGGTTGTGAGCATGTGATTTGATTGCTAAGTGCTGTTTCTGCCTAGGACAAAAAGTAGGGTTGAAGGGAGGGAGGTATAGTGTTCAGAGTGAAAAGTCTGAGCTCCAATTTACTGTCTGGATTTAGTTTTTAGTATGCAGTAAATACTCAATTTCCTAACATATATTTTTTCTCATTTTTAATGGGGATAAATATGTATTATTGGAATTAAAGTATTTGTTTGGAAAATAATGAAACTGGGAGGATGGTTTATACGTGTATGGTTTTCTTCTGATGTGTTTATGGTAAAATGCTAATTTTAACCACATGAAATATAGGTGGTGGGACTGTGGAATTCTCTCATTTCGTTTTAATGGTTAAAATCATGTCTTAGGACTTCCTTGATCTGAAAGTTCTTTTCATCTATGGAATCTCAAAGACTTTGCGAAATCTTTTAAAACTCCTCTCGTCTGTTTTGCTATTCTCGTGGAGAAATTTTCAGACTCACAGTAAGGTATTTTAAGGTAAAGGTGTCACACTTGCTATTTTTCCCTCTATGTGCCGGATTCCTCATTTCCAAACTGCGTCCTAGTGTCCCACGTGGCTTCTCGTGACATACTCGCTCGGTTCCCCGTGTCCATTTTCACTCCTTCTTGCTTTCGGTGAATCAAAGCGCTGGACACTTCAGTGTGCCTGCTCCTCAGTCTGGGCAGCAGCCTTCCCTCTCCTATCTGCCTTCTTTTGTCTTTTTGAATATTTTACCGTTCCTTCTTCTTTGCCTTTCATGGTTAAAATAAAACAAAGCCAGACTTTTTTAAATAAATGGGAAGATGCACATTTTTAAAAGCTTTCCTCTCAGAACTCTTCCTTCCAAAGTTTGAGTAGAGTGGCACCATTTCCCCTACACGCTGAAACAGGGTTCCTTAGCAACTTCTGTATTGACTTTTAAGTTGAAAGAGGAAGGCAATTAGCAGCTTTTATTCTGAAATACTTCCATGTATTAAATTCACTAATATTTTACTCCTCAGGTGAAAGAAATTCCTGGAATAAAAATATTTCAAATAAATGCCCCAATTTACTATGCGAATAGCGACTTGTATAGCAATGCACTGAAAAGAAAGGTGAGTCACAAGAAATTGAGTGATTATTTCTAAGGAGGGGACTTGTGGGCTGCCAGGATGTGAGAGTCACTTAGATGTTTCGGTACCTTTATACTATTTCATTCTCTCTCCCTCTCATCTCTCTTTCCTTTTTAAAAGGGCAGTAAAATATACCTAACATAAAATATACATGAACGTCAAACATTTTCGTGTGTACAATACAATGAATGACATTATGTGCATTCAGGTTGTTTTGCAGCCATCACCACTACTCTCTTTTCACAAATGTATATATTACCTTTAAAAAAATTGAGAAAAGGGTAGGGGGAATAATGTAATGAAGAATAATAAAATACATGTATTTAAAAAAAAAATTGAGAAAAGAAAGTGAAAAAATTATTTTACTTTTCTTACACTTTGGTTCAGGAGGGATACCTTTGGTCATGATTAGAACTCAAACCTAAACCACCCAGTATATTGGAAAACCTCCCCCATCAACTCACTGAGTCTCTTAAACTTAGGAATCTAAGAGGTCTCAGGTTGATAAAAACCACCCTAAAGGGAGGCGCCTGTGGCTCAAAGGAGTAGGGTACTGGCCCCATATGCCAGAGGTGGTGGGTTCAAACCCAGCCCTGGCCAAAAACGGCAAAAAAAAAAAAAAAAAAAAAAACCACCCTAAAAATTCTCCTTAATATTTTAGCTTCTGTTTGTCTTGAATAAAGACAGAGATTTTATTTTTTGTTGGTTTTTTTTTTTTTGAGACAGAGCCTCAAGCTGTTGCCCTGGATAGAGTGCCATGGCATCACAACTCACAGCAACCTCCAATTTCTGGGCTTGAGTGAGTCTCCTGCCTCTGCCTCCCAAGTAGCTGGGACTACAGGCACCCACCACAATGCCCAGCCATTTTTGGGGGTTGCAGCTGTCATTGTTGTTTGGCGGGCCCGGGCTGGATTCGAACCCGCCAGCTCAGGTGTACGTGGCCGGCACCTTAGCCCATTGAGCCACAGGCGCCGAGCCAAAGACAGAGATTTTAAAAAGCAGCTGAATGTGGTGGCTCATGCCTGTAATCCTAGTACTCTGGGAGGCAGGCAGGTGGATTGCCTGAGTTCAGGAGTTCAAGAACAATCTAATCAACAAAGAGATCCCTTCTCTAATAAAAATATAGAAAAACTAGCCAAATGTTGTAGCGGGTGCCTGTAGTCCCAGCTACTTGAGAGGCTGAGGCAAGAGGAACATTGGAGCCCAGGAGTTTGAGGTTGCTGTGAGTTATGACACCATGGCACTCTAGCCAGGGTGACAGAGTGAGGCTCTGTCTTAAAAAAAAAAAAAGGGCTCAGCGCCTGTGGCTCAGCGGGCTAAGGCGCCAGCCACGTACACCTGAGCTGGCAGGTTTGAATCCAGCCCGGGCCTGCCAAACAACAATGATGGCTGCAACCAAAAAATGGCCCGGTGTTGTGGCGGGCGCCTGTAGTCCCAGCTACTTGGGAGGCAGAGGCAAGAGACTCGCTTGAGCCCAGGAATTGGAGGTTGCTGTGAGCTGTGATGCCACGGCACTCTATCCAGGGTGAAAGCTTGAGGCTCTGTCTCAAAAAAAAAAGGATTGGCACCTGTAGCTCAGCAGCTAGGGCGCCAGCCACATACACCAGATCTGGCCAGTTCAAACCCAGCCCGAGCCTGCCAAACAACAATGACAACTACAAAAAAATAAATAAATAAAATAAAATAAGCCCAATAGTTTGAGGTTTCTGTGAGCTATAACACCATGGTACTCTACCCAGGGCAACATAGTGAGACTCTGTCTCAAAAAAAAAAAAAAATAGAAAGAGAGAGAATAAGAAAAGCTACTGATGTTCCTTTAACAAGGGAGTAACCAACTCAGGATGTTTGAGGGTAGGTCAAGGTATAATGGGTAGGTTTGAGGAGAACTGGTATTTGGGTGGGTCCCTGGAGCCATGAGGTGGTTTTGCATATGTTCCTTTTTTGTGAAGACTGGAGTGAACCCTGCACTAATCATGGGAGCGAGAAGAAAGGCCATGAGGAAGTATGCCAAGGAAGTCGGAAATGCAAATGTGGCCAATGCAACTGTTGTCAAAGTGGTGAGTGGTCTTTTTGTTGTAATTTTCCTATCTCTCTTGATCTGCAATACACTCCATCTTTATTCATGATTGAAGTTTAAACACAGCATGAAGTTACTAAAATAGGAAAAGTATAAGGATGGGCCTCACGCCTATAACCCTTGAGCCCAGAAGTTTGAGGTTCAAGTGGGCTATGATGGCACCACTGTACTCTAGTCTGGGTGACACAGTAAGATTCTGTCTCAAAAATAAATTAATTAGGGGGAATTCTGGGAAGACGGGCAACTAGTAGCAACCCTTGGCAAAGGCTCCTGACCAGAGGGAGAAAAACTGGACAGAATCGGACTCTGTGAAGCCAAAGGTGGGGAGCTGAGCCAAGAAAGAAGTTTGGCAAGCTGTGACTCCAAGGAAGAGCATTCAAGAAAACAAATTATAGGTACAAAGCCAATTGACTAGAGGATGGGAGATCCCTCTCCCAAGCAGGAGGCCCACCTCAGGCTCTCTGTGAGCGAGCAGGGAACAAAAGATCTCTCATTTTACCTCACTGGAGAGAGCCTCTAAGCACTGGGTCTCTTTCTCCAGAGAGGTCCCACTTATGAACCTAGACACCACCCCACCAGGCATAAAATTGAACAAATATTTCCCCCCACCATTCCAAACTCCCAATCTACTCTTTCCCTCTTGCATGGTGGTCTGAAGTTCTGGCCCCTGCAGAGTGCAGAGTGTTTGGTCTTTTCTTGAGAGATCGGGCATAGTGTGGGCCACCAATCATCAGGATGGAATCTGTGACTACTGGGGAAGAAAGAGGGTATGGGAAGAAAGGGACACTCAGGGGGATGAGGAGCAGTCCCCTGGTTATTACTTTGCCTGTTGAGCGGTGGTGTTGACCCTTGGTTAGGGCTATGTCTGGCGGGAGAGGGTGCAGAACCCCTGGCTCTGATGGTGCCCATAAGCGGGAAAGTAGTTGCCTGGTGTGGACTGAGTTCAGCGGGTAGGGCTGGTTCCCGGCCCCCATCTGGGTGGGCAAGCAGAGGCTTACCGGGTGTAGACCAAGACTTGAGAGTAAGGACATGGTCCCCTGACTCCAACAGAGCCAGCAAACCTCTGGGTATGGACTGAGACCTGCAGAGGGGGGCATGGTCCCCTGACTCCAACAGAGCCAGCAAGCCTCCGGGTATGGACTGAGACCTGCGGGTGGAGTCGTGGTCCCCTGACTTCATTGGGCCAGCCAGCAGAGTCTCGCTGGGTGTGGACTGAGACTGGTGGGTGGGTTGTGGTCCCCTGACTCCAACTGGGCTGGTGAGCAGAGGCTTGGCAGTTGTGGACTGAGAATGGGGGTCGGAGGGTGGGGCATGGTACCTAGCTCCAACTGGGCCAGCAATCAGCGAAGCAGACACCAGTGTGGACTGAGTCTGGCCGGCAGGGGACTAATTGTGCTGTTGAAGATCCTTGGATACCTCTCCATTGAGCAGGATTTGTACTTACTGAGACAATTTGATTGGAACTCGTGTCTGGGGCTGTTCACCCAGAGACACTCTGAGGTTGACCTTTAAAGGTCTGTAGCACGAAAGAACTGAAGGGTGGGAGCAGGGTGCCATAGCTGTCTGTATATCTCCTCAGCTGAGATTTTAACCAAATACTGTGGCTTTTTAGGATAGGGTAGAAGTTGGCTGATACCAAACAGAGCTAGCTTGCACAATCTCACCAAGTATGTCCTCAGGGTCTCCGGTCAAAATTCTGAAAGGGGCCTTTGTAGGGTTGTAAGGGATAAGCCACAATTACAAAGCCTAGCACTTGGTAAAGGGTTGATTTTTATCTCTACTACCTGGGAACCCCAATTCAATCTCACCCTCCCAGTTCTGATACCCAAACCATAGAAAATAAACATGGTGTGGAACCAACAGAAGAACTCTGGCAACATGAATAACCAGAGTAGATCACCGCCCCCTCCCCCCCCCGCCCAAGGAATGACAAAGGAGATACAACTGAAGATGCCATGCATAGACAAATGGCTGAAATGTCAGAAATCAAATTCTGAATATGGATGGCAAATAAGATGAATAGAATGGAAGAAAAGTTAGAAATTGAATCCAGGCTTGGGGCCTGTGGCTCAGCGGGCTAAGGCGCCAGCCACGTACACCTGAGCTGGCAGGTTCGCATCCAGCCCGGGCCCGCCAAACAACAATGACGGCTGCAACCAAAAAATGGCCGGGCGTTGTGGCGGGCGCCTATAGTCCCAGCTACTTGGGAGGCGGAGGCAAGAGACTCGCTTGAGCCCAGGAATTGGAGGTTGCTGTGAG